>BKCP01011626.1:68214-82107 GCA_008636005.1 Striga asiatica | reverse complement strand
TTTTTTTTTTTTTTTTTTCGTCTATATCTATATTCAGTTTCTTAAGTAAGTGAATTGTCGATTTAAATCCGTCATAGGAGCAGACTGTGCAGTTCCCTTGTTCAAATTTATCGATTGACACATTGCTTGATTAGACGTATAATCCTGAAGCTTTAATTAATTCTACTTCGATCTCTCTATCTTTTTTACTTGAGAATTGAGATTACCAAGTTACTACCATGAGAAAATCGTATCAAATTTAGTGTTTATAATTTTCCATATCAAGTCAAAGGCTCAACTCAAGACAAAGGCACACAAAATTCATCATGATCAACACGAGATAACATATGAATACTATTTATGTGCCTTTTGCCCGCCCCCTGTTATGTAGGAATTAATGGACTTGTGTACGCCGTTGAAATATACTACACAACATGCAAGTACGTCCACGGAGGGAAAAAGGGAAAGAGAAGAAAAAAAGAGACGGTATGTAGAAAACTATTGATTCGAAAATAGAGGACAACCATAGAGTTAAGAGAAATGAATGGTGAGGCTAGAACTTGGGTGAGCCTTTGAGGTGGGCGTATTTATTACTGCTCATTCCCGCAATCCTAAGATCATTTTAGTAATTGATTAGTATCCATCTCTTCATCATCATCAACTTTATACTATATTTTACCTTGCCTTTGTTCCCTCGAATTCTTCCTCTTTGTATATACTGGGAAAACCGAATAAAGGATTCGAGGAACCAAGGAACTCACTCAACATATATATACATATATTATTAAACTAGCCAGCTAGTTTTGTATATATACAATACAAGGGAAATAATAGTAATAATAATAATATTTAGAAGAAAAAAAAAAACGCAAAAATGTTGGGGAAGATTGCAGTATCTGTGTTGTCCCTGCTTCTAGTGGTAGGGGTAGTGATTGGCGTGGTAGGGGTGGTGAAGAACCACAGCCAACCGGAGCAACATGACATGAGCGGGTCAATGAAGATGATAACGTCCATTTGCGAGAGCACCAACTACAAGGAAGCCTGCGCAAGCAGCCTCGAGTCCACCGCCAAGAACTCGTCGGCCACGCCCCTCGACTACATCTCGGCTATAGTGGGAGCCCCCCTGGGCGAGGTCCGCAAGGCCATCGAGTCGTTGGCAAAGATCGACGTCAACAATGCAACCGACCCTGGGGACTACGTGGGGCTTGAGGACTGCAAGGACCTTCTCGACTACGCAATCGACACGTTGCAAGCGTCGGTCTCCATGGTCGGGGACAGCGACCTCCACACGATCGAGGATCGCGAGCACGAGCTTCTCAGCTGGATGTCCGCTGTCTACTCCCTCCAGACCACCTGCCGTGACCAGATCGACAATCCAGGCTACAAATCCGCCGTTGAAAACGGGATGCTCAATGCCACACAGCTCACTCATAACGCAGTCAACATATTGGCCGATATGTCTCAGCTGCTAACACTCTTCAACGTTCAGCCTAAACGTCGTCGGCTGCTCGCCTCCGACGGGTACCCCAAGTGGTTTTCGGCAGCCGATCGCAAGCTTCTGGCTAGAAACAGTGGCGCGCCGCGGCCCAATGTTGTTGTGGCCAAGGATGGGAGCGGGCAGTTCAAGACGATCGGGCAGGCGGTGGCGGCCCACCCCGGCGCGAAACACCAAGGGCGGTTCGTGATCTATGTGAAGGCCGGGATCTACAACGAGCAGGTTATAGTGGACAAAAGTAAGGTGAACTTGTATATGTACGGGGACGGCATAGACCGAACGATAGTGACGGGAAGCAAGAACTACGGGAAGCAGGGGACTAAGACGATGCACACGGCCACGTTTGCGAACGAGGCCCCCGGGTTTGTGGCGAGAGCGATGACGTTCAAAAACATGGCGGGGCCGGAAGGGCACCAGGCGGTGGCGTTCAGGTCGTTGGGGGACAAGGCGGCCATATTCGACTGCAGCTTCGAGGGGAACCAGGACACACTCTATTACCAGTCGTACAGGCAGTTCTACCGCAACTGCAGGATATACGGGACCGTGGACTTCATTTTCGGAAAGGGAGAGGCGGTGATCCAGGACAGCGAGATTATTGTGAGGAGGCCGATGCCTGGGCAGTTCAACACGGTGACGGCCGACGGGAGGGAGATACGCAAGGGGAGCAACGGGCTCATCATACACAACAGCCGAATCACGGCCGACAAGTATTTACACCCGATTAGGTTTCAGGTGAAGACGTACCTAGGGAGGCCGTGGACGGAGGAGTCGCTCACCGTGATCATGCAGAGCGACCTGGGCGACCTCATCCGGCCAGAGGGGTGGAAGCTTTGGGATGGGGCCAGCAACCACAAGA
This sequence comes from Striga asiatica, assembly GCA_008636005.1. NCBI lineage: Eukaryota > Viridiplantae > Streptophyta > Magnoliopsida > Lamiales > Orobanchaceae > Striga > Striga asiatica. The sequence continues at coordinate 79,777 of BKCP01011626.1, read as the reverse complement.
CCTGCCAGGTGTTGGAATACGCCAACAGAGGGCCTGGCTCACTCACTCGCCGCAGGGATAGACAGTTCTCCCATTTCAAGGTTCTCAACACGGCTGAGGCCTCCAGGTACACCCCTGGAGTTTTCCTCGCCGGAGGACAATGGCTGCCGGAGACGGGTGTTCCACACAACCTCAACCTCTATTAATTTAATTTAATTTTATCATAATTGTTATTATGGAATTCATTTAATTTAAAAATATATATACCTTACATAGGTATATATTTATATGTATTCATTCTTTTATTATCTGGACATGTTACGTGTTTGTTTGTACGCATACATGATACATACTTACATTTGTAATTTGATGGTACGCAGTGAAAGTTTATAAATTATATATATATATATTAAATATGTTTAATGCTAATTGTTGTAATTTGGTCGTATTGAATCAATCTCATTTCACTTTGCTTTAGGATTTTCTGTTTTTGTCCACAAAATTGTTTTGGTCGTGAAAAATAATGGATTTGATGAACCACAAGTGGGCTGGGCTTTCTATATTTTAATTTGCGAATAGGATTAAAACGCACTTTTATTTATGAAGTTGCAACTTACGATACCATAAACTATATTAATTATCTCTTATCTTTTTATTTGTGTAAAGTTCATAAATTGACTTACTTATTTTGGAAATTCGATTTAAATTATAGTTTTGAATGACTTTTGATCTTCATGTTATTAAATTACGTATAGTACATATTTGAATTACTTATTTATGGTACAGATTTCTAAGGAAAATTTACTTCAAATTCAGTGCCATCTATAAAGGATTATGTTATTATTTAAAAATCATTTATAAATTAGAATTTTAGTTAGTTGTTCGAGAACTTAGTATGTAAATAAATCATGCATATCATGTTTAACTGAAATTTATTTAGAATATTAGTGGAGATATTTTCTTTACAGAAACGTTTGGCCGTGAAACTTAATTTCTATTTTTAATTTATAATAAAAATATTATTTGAAATCAATTAAATAAAACTTAATGTTATACTTTTTCATAGATACATTGAGCTATTATAACAGACATCAAAATATTCCTTTAAAAAAATTCGTCCTTTGTAATTACCATAACAAAAATGGCACCAATTAACACAAATGTAATCTGAAATTTTTACTTACATATTATTTGACCGATTATAAATTCACCATTTAAATTTACACACTAATAAATGACAAACTTATTTAATTAAATAAACACATGAACGAATTATAAATATAAATCAATATCAACCAAATTTAATTTTACCCATTTTATTGCATAGAAACACATCTAAATAAATAAACCATATATCAAATAATTTCAATTTTACATGCCACCCAATTTTACTCAATGTTCGCTAATTATTTTCGCTATCCGCAAGTGTACGGAGTAACTATAGGTAGTGGCGAGCAAGGTCGTATTCCACAGAGATTGTAGTTAAATTAATTAAGTACTAAAATAATGACGATTAAATATTATCTAGACTAGTGAATTGAATAATGATTATAAACTAAGAATTAAATAAAAAACTAATTTATCTAAACAAATAAAAATAAAATAAGATACAAAAAGGTAGATTCTAGGTTATGCTTTCCTCGGAATTAATTCATGAAACGTTTATATTCAAACAAACCTTATTTAATTTTACCAATCGTAGAGATAATCGCTAAATTGATTTCAAACCTTTCTCTCGAACAAGTCAAATCGTAGATATTAATTGTATCTATCTCCTCTCGGTCTCAAGATGAACAACTAACTCCCATAAGTTCCTAGGATTTTCGTTCTCTCGCAAGGTCCTATCAAGTCTGTTTATTCTCTTACGTTATAAATCTTCCAATTCTAGCAATCAATTATCTCCTCTCGGTCTCAAATCGATCACAAATATGCATTCATTGTGGCCATCTACTCACACAATAATAATAAGCACAAGAAATTTATAAACGAAAGATAAACCGGAATGAAATAAATAAAAACTAAATCATAAATCAATCCGAGTACTAACAAATCCTAGAATCTAAAATAAATCTAGCCTAGAAACATGCTTTCAAAATAAGAAAAATAGATATAAAAGATTGAGTTCGAAAGAGAAAAAGAAAAAAAAAAAAAGAAAAAGCTTATTCGGCTTCGTCGATCCTTTCTTCCCGGCTTTCTCCCTCGTCTTGCTCGTGTTTCTAGCCTCCAAGAGTCTCCAAAATATGTCCAAGACTCCTCAAAAACGTGTCCTAGTGTCTCTTAAATAGTTTGGGTCGAGTCCTAGTCGAAATAGGTCGAAAAACTCGTCAAAATAGGAAAAACCCGTAATAGTCGATTTTGTTGCGTCCAGGGTCACACGACTCGTGTCATAAGCCACACGAGTCGTGTGACAATGCCGAGAGACGACACGACCCGTGTCTCGGGCTCACACGAGCCGTGTGAAACTGGGCGTCTAAAACTCCCTTTTGGTCGCGGTTTTCGTCTCCTGGTGTGCTCTACGTCATCTCATACATCGTAAAGGTTTTCTGGACGACTTATTTCCGATTCTCAGCGCGTCTCCGGCTAGTTCTGGCAACTTCCGGCCACCTGCTTTTCCTTCGGCGTGGACAGCGATCAGAAACTCCTCGGTGGCTTTCAACTGTTCTGTACGGATATCTGGTTGTAGGTACGGAGGTCTGATCGGCGGCGTGACATCGTAGACGAGCAGCGAAGCTCCTCGCAGGCCGCAGCTCTTTCATGGCGGATGTCAACGTCTGTTACGTGAAATGCTAGAGGAGGGAGATGATGGCTTGCTGGCAAAAGACTAATCTACCCTTACTTAAATGGATTTTGGGCCACCAAATGCATAACATCTCCAATTGGGCCTTTTCTTTGTCATTCAAAGTACTGCGGCCCAACAAACATGACCACCTTTTATTCCAAGTAGTGGGCTATGTCCCAATCTATTTTGTCTTGCCCGATTTGCGTCCGTTTTCACCACCAAAAATTATTTCGAACCTATTTTCTGTCAAAACTCAAAATAATACACCTTCATCATAGCTTAATAATATAACAAAAAAAAAAATAGCATTTTCAAAAATTATTTTGTATTCTGATTGCAATATCAGATTCAATTATATCTACAAAATATTATTTCGCAATTTTGTTACATAATTTTAAGAAAATTCAATTAAAATATTTTTCTTAAAGGATTCGAATATGTCTCATTTTATGTTAGTGAAAATCCAAACAAATAGTAAAATATATCTCATTTAAAAAATTTGTTATTATCTTATCTCAAATAAGTTGGACGAAATGGAAACATCACAAATCTTGAACGATTTTTTTAACTAGAACCATATATATCACATTTAGCACAAATAATTTACCACATCTATATAAGTAGTCAATTACACAAATCATTTACCACAACCATTTAGCATTTTTTTAATCTATAGAATCTGACTAATTTCATTTTTTTCCACCATATCAATATGTCGCTCGTGTTGGGTCCTTTGAAGTTAGTTTCCTGAACAAATAATCCATACTTGAAATTAAGACTTGTTTGTATATTTGAAAGAAAATTTGAAGCGAAGTACAAAAATGTGTTGGAACTAATTTTCCAAATGTTCAGTTGCATTTGAAGATTGAAACTCCCGTCATGTTGTTGCGGAACATGGATCATTCTATGGGTTCATGTAATGGGGCATGTTTATAGTTTTTTTGCCGAGTACGATCGAAAGATCTCACTCGGGTCGTCTTCTCGAAGGAAGGTTGTTAGGAGCTTCGTTCACTATTCGAGTCGTCAATTCACAACACCGAAAATAAGGTCCTAAACATGCTACTCGCTTAATTTGAGGGAGATTAAGCTAATTTTACACTATGAATTGGAAGCAATTAGGAAAGATGAGATTTAGCGAAAAAAGATTGGAACTTTAGTTGCACGGAGTCACCATAACTTGACGAAAATAGAAATAAACGAAGAGAAAACATGCGAGCAAAATGATCCTAGGTAATCCTACTCGAGCCTTCTAAACTAAATCATCACGCTTTGAGCAAAATCGAGAACTTTATACAAGATAAGCACGTATTGAATTCCTAACACACTTAAGCAAGCAATGAAAATAAAGTAAAGTCCTAAAATCGAGCATCAACACAAAATTTCGTCCAAAACACAAATTTGAAGCAATATGCCCCAATCAAGGTACTTACCCTCCTATCGCAAGCTCGAAATTGGTAATCAACCATATACCAAAACATTTTTTATCGTATCTTCAAAAAATCATTTAATCAAGAACATTATTTTATAATCCTTTGATTTTTCAATAACTCAACTGATTTGGTTTTTTAAAAGTTGTAAACACAATTTTCCACAAAATATAAGTACAAAATAAATTTTGAAATCAGTTAAAAAAATCTTATTGATATAACTACCACAATACTACAATATAATTGATATATTAACATCAATAACAAATCCCTCTTATCATTTGATAACGAGCCATATACTAAAAATTTTATATTCAAAGAATTAAAAAATATCATTTGATTTTATCAATAACAGCACCGGACTGTTTTTCTAAAATTCATATTGTGGTTTACGATATCATTAAAATTTCATATACATTAGTTAAAAATAAAATTTAAAATATTTATAATATACATTATTATAAGTTATAAGAAAAAATAAAATACTATTAAAACTAATATTGTAATAATATATGAGTAAGAGAACACACACACACACAAAGAGAGAGAGAGAGATATTCAGTGAGTATTATTTATTGATAATATTTAAATATGTTAAATTTTTATTATCTTTAATTATAAACAGAAACTCTAAAATGACAACTATTTTATAACGAGTGATATAAATATATAGATAACATATTAAATTATTATATCATAAAATAAAAGAAAATAATTAATATTAATATTCAAAATTATTTTTATACTAATCAATATTTTATTACTTTAATACAATCAATTTATAATTATTGTCTCGTGCATTGCACGGGCGATGTACGAGTTTATTTATATGAGCTTTAGATATATCGAAATATAACATTAACTAGTACAATACCCGTGTACTACACGGATACTTAAATATATTAACATTTGTACAATAAAAATTAAAGAAAAAATCATAAGTTTTATTGTGAAATTATATATGAAGAATATGCAAAAATAATAAATAACCAACAAAGTAATAATTAATTCAAATGGTGCCCGCATTTTTACACTAAATTTGTCAAAAAAGATATTTTTAAATTATATTTTTAAAAACATGTATGTCTAAAACTAATATTATTTACAACTCCATATATTTGTTTTTTTAACAAAATAAGTTTTATTGTATTGTTATTATATTTTATATTTATAGAGTCAGGGTCTCACGTGTATTAATTTTGCAAGTACTTTAACTTCATATAATTTATAATTTAGAATTGACGTAGAAATATATTATTTTCTAACTTTATGAAATACAAAATTATTTTATCATATATAATCATGATATTCTTTTATATTTACTATTTTAAATAATATAATAGATTTTGTTTTTTTATAATCTATTTAATTGAGAAATAATATTCTATAATATTTCTTAAAAACAAATCCCTAAATTCATGGGAAAAAAATAAAATGATTATTTTATGGCGGATTAATAAATTAGATTTTTATTATTTTTATAAAATAATTTATATTGTTATTTGATGTATTTTAAATTGAATTTATAATAAAATTAATTTTATTTATAAATATAGGTTATATTATTATTTATTTTATGTATTCAATATAGATGCCAAATCGAAGATCGTTAAAATAGGATTATTTTTGTAGATCATATATAAAAAATAAAATACACATAAAAAAGTTATAGAGTTTTAAAAATAAAAGAAATACATATTTATAATAATTAATATATGAGGTAAATAAAAAAGATAAGATTAGTATATGGTAACTTAAGAATAAAGGAAGCTAAAATAGTTTAAAATAGTTTTTTATAATCTCAAGACTAATAGTCGAAACCAAACATGAACACGTGTCACTACTAAGCATCAATTTATGTCAAATAAATTTACGAAACATACAAATCTGCCACTTAAACTCAAAACATTCAAGAATTATATATAAGGGCGATTCATTACATTTTATGCTATTTATATATTTATTAATTTATAAGTAAAATAGGATAAATACATTGTCATTTATATTAATGATCAAATTTATAAAAAGTGATATGTATATCATAAGTTTTATGACTATACATATAATATTCATGCATATAATTTATTTTTATTTGTATTTGCATATGCACGGAATTAACTATTAGTTTAACCAATTGTGCAGCAATGTTTTTTATTTTTTCTCTCAAATAATTACGATGCTTATCTGGAGACAGTTTTATGTGTATATTCGCATTCAATTCTCAATAAGTAATAGGTTACCTAATGTTTAAAAAGATGAATCTGGATTTGGCACCTTAATAACTTAGCATTAACTGTGCTGTATCACCAGCGTTTATATGCTTGTAGCAATAACCTTCCCCTCTATATATTAATTCAAAACGGGTTGAATCTAAGTGGTAGTCTCGAATGTTTTGGGATCTTATATAGCAAAATTACATGTTTCGTTATTAGGGTTAAGTGAATTTTAATTTACTTCCAATCCAAAAATAATTAAGTTCGAATTATCCGTAAATATGTTGATTATTTATGGTCATGTTACATGTATTAAATGTATTTCAATATTATTTCTTATTATAACTATTGAATTATAAGTATAATTTAAAAGTTAATAACTTTTGTATTTTTTATCCGTTTTACATATATAATATATCAAATTAATCATCTCATGATGAGCTTCGGTTTAACATCGGAATTTTAATGCTATTTCAAGTAAATGTCTCTTTCTCTCTCTCTCTCTCTCTATTATACACTAATAGATTTTAATTTTAATTGCCTAACTGCTGTAGTGATTTTAAAATCATAGCGTAGAGTGAATATATGATTGGACTTAATAAATAAGATATCGATTATAAATAAAGATATTTTAATTGTTGTTCAAAACTAAAAAGGTTATAGTGAATAATTAAATCTTGCATCAAACAAGATAAAATTTTCGTTCCTATATGATGCAATAAGAGGATAGTAAAATATAAAGGGAATCAATTGAATCCAATACTGATGGATTATCAGAACGTTTTTCTTTTTTAAGAAAATAATGTCTATAAGAGCATAATTTTGGTAACTAAATCAATATTTTGACTACATGAAACCAATGTTCCATATAAAACCAAAATTAAAATTTTCAGAATTTTCATGCCAAAACAATCGACCTCTACACGCATATTTTTAAGATTTTCATGCCCAAGGAATTGACTTTCCATCCAAATAAAACCAATATTCAAAATTTTTGATCATTTCATTCCAAAAAATCGGTTTTTAGATTTCTAAAAATAGTAATAAATTTATTTTTTGACGAGAAAAAGTTACTATTTAAAAAATAATCAAACTTTTTTATATACATATAGATTTATCAGTATGTCCCACCTAAACTATTAAACACTAATCAACTGCAATTTCACATTTTATAGCATATATAGATATTTCCTTTTCTATAGTCGAGTCAAATACAAATTTATACAAGTGCTCAGTGAATGTAGGTTCTAATTTATTAATAATAACATTCTGCACCTCTAAGAATCATATTTAACAGGCATGACATATGTTTGTAACTCATATTAAACCAGCCTAACCACTAGAATTTCAAAATTTGACCCTACTGTCTATACAATTTTTTTAATTATTGAATCAACACAAACTTATCTAATGGTGAAAACCAATGAGGACAATGTCATATGGTATCGAACTTGCCTATAGAATCAATAATTTTTTCTCAAATTTAACACAAACGCAAATGTGTTTGTCAACAATATTCCTTTATTTAATTCGCCATGTATTTGTTCGCTAAGACGTAAGTGTTGATTAAGCATGAAAAAACAAAACTAAGACAATTGCATAAATATTATGTATATTGAATTTCTTGACGATTTATGTGTATAAAGGCCAAGTCCAAGTCCCTCGTTGACTTTTGGATTGCCATAAAAAGATGGGTACATAAAGAGGATCTCTCATTAAACATGAGTATGGTCGGCAGGCTGCAAGTCATAATTACAATAAAATTACCCTAATGTCTAAAGTTTCTTCCAACAATTACTACCTATATACATGATCTATTAATGAAGTTGTTAATTAATCAATAAACAATGAGCAGGTCATTTCAGTTGAGATTATTAATCAACAAATGTTACACTTATAACTATTTTTGGAAAATTTTCACCCTAGCTACTCAATATCTGCAGTATCACCGAATTCTCTACGATTGAATTAACACACATATATAAACATGTGTGTAAAGTGACTCAACGATAAAAATCCTGCAGTCACCGGTAGAATCGCCAACAACCAATTCTTAGTCTTTGGGATTCACGATAATTTGATTAATATTTAGACATAGATGTGAAATTACCTCATTCATTTTTTGTCCTTAGAGAAAATGGCTGAAGTTTTTTCCTTTGAATCGTGTTAGGTCTAATTCCTATTACTTTGGCTGGATTATTTGTAATGCATATTTACAATACAGGTGCGGTAATAGGTTGATTAACTAACGGGAGATTTTATTTTATTTTTTGTTTGGCCTCCTCCTTTGTTTAAAATCCAAAGGATGAAATGAAGCTAAATTAACTAGTTTGTAGTTAGAAGTAAAAGAAGATAACGATGAAGGAAATTAATGAGAGAAGTATATTGTAATAGAAGATAGTGCTTTGCTCACCGTATACACGCATTTCAAGCTTTTATATATCTTAATTAATGAGAACGAGAATAAAAATATGGTGGCACTCCACCCAAACTCTTTCCCAACAAACTAGCCAACTACCAAATAACCATGTTATTTCAATAAATACCACTAATACTAACGATTAGGTTTATTTACTTTAATACCACTAACCATAATTAAAGCTCACATTCAACTCAGCCTACAATTTGAGCAGCAATCATAAGGAAAAGAAAAAGAAAATTACAAAACAAGACTCTCCAACTCCCATAAAATGTTTTGGAAGAGGTTCGGGGCCAATGGTGATATTTCTTTCTCTTGGAGGGCTGAGCCCGCAATATATTTATCAAACCTCAATCTTTGACCACAGGCACATAAAGAAAAGTTGAGTCTTGGAATTTTCATACTCGAGTCCTTGCTCATCAAGAAACATGGAAAGTTTGACATCACCAACTTGGCTCGGCCTATAGGCTATATGTATAAAACTCGAATATGTTCTTATTTCTTACTCATCTCATCCTTTGATTCAATCAAGCCTTAATATTGTTACTGTAGCTCAACGATCCACCAACTGGGCTTTCTTATACAAATACTAATCATTTGAATTCCATATACAAGTACTAATAATTAATTCAAAAGCAGGTGGGTTTTGTTTTTATTAATCTTTCCACCTTTTGACCTTTTCTTTTTCTTCTTCTTAATCTCCCTCCTTTTGTCCCCCGAACAAACTCTGTTCCAACCTGTGATCTGGGTTTGGTGTTAGCTGAAGTAAGCAGCTCTCTCTTTGGGTGTTCTTCTTTCTTTGTTTACTTTATTATTTTGTTTCGTGTATTCATTTCATGCCTGGGCAGACAAGGAAAGTAAATGAAGATCTGATTGATTTTGTGTTGCTTTAACACCATTTACTATTTGGTATCTTGTGTGGTTATATATGGGTTCTTCTTCTGTTTATACCTTTGTGATATTATTTCAAGTCCTCCATTTCTCAGTTAGATTCTTAATCATCAATGTGTTAATTGGCCTCAAGGTTTTAATTAAATGATTGGTCTTCTGCCAGGCAATCAAGAATCTTTTAGTGAAATTAATAGCTGACTTATATTTGAGCTGCTGTGACATATTAAAGCTTTTTGTGTAATAACCATTTTTTTTCCTTCTTCTCTGATTTTGGCAGAGCTTGATATCAGAAGTCGATCAAGCTTGTGCCGACACGGCCATGTCAACAAATAACGATGATGAGGCATCCACATCTGGTGGTCATGCCAGCAATGCAAGCGATGACTCGAAAAAGGAGGAGACTAATGCGGTGCCCTTCTATAAGCTGTTTGCCTTTGCTGATTCCAAAGACAAAATTTTGATGATTGTTGGCACCATTGGTGGCATCGGCAACGGCTTGTCCCTTCCTCTTATGACTATACTTTTTGGAGAATTGATTGATTCCTTTGGTGAGAATCAACGAGTAGGTGTTGTTGAAGTTGTTTCAAGGGTAAGCACCTCCTCCTCAGCTCTCTTATGAACAAGGCTTTTGTAATACTTTCTGATTTTTTTTTCTTTTTTTTTTTCTTTCAAAAAGGGTCACTTTCTGAAAATTTTCATGTTGGTTTTTCAAAATCTTATCTGCAGGTAGCACTCAAGTTTGTGTATTTGGCAATAGGATGTGGTGTTGCAGCATTCCTTCGTAAGTAAAAATAAATTTCATAAAGTATTTGTCAGGAAACATAGTTGAATTAATAGTACTTATCAACTCAGAGGAACTCAAACACCCTTTTTTTTTTTTTATCATTATTAAAAATAGAGGTGGCTTGCTGGATGATCACTGGAGAAAGGCAGGCTGCACGGATTAGAAGCCTCTATTTGAAAACAATCTTACGACAAGATGTCACCTTCTTTGATATGGAAACAAACACTGGAGAAGTCGTCGGAAGAATGTCTGGTGACACCGTACTAATTCAAGATGCCATGGGCGAGAAGGTTTTTAATTACAAAGACCCTTTTGACACTTACTGATTATGATTGTCCCTCATTTTTATTCATCTCATCTGAATACAAATTCCATTTTCAATTATTTACTATTTTCCTTTTTATTATATTGCAGGTTGGGAAATTTATACAGCTTGTAGCAACATTCCTTGGAGGCTTTGTGATTGCGTTTATAAAAGGATGGCTTCTTACCCTCGTCATGTTAACATCCATTCCTTTGCTTGTGATATCCGGTGGAATAGCAGCCATTGTCTTATCCAAGATGGCGTCCCAGGGCCAAAATGCATATGCTAAGGCTGCAATTGTGGTAGAGCAGACAATTGGCTCCATTAGAACTGTATGTCACTGATGTTGTTAACTTTCTTTGTTTTTTTCGTCTCTCTTGACCTGTTTTATCCTGCATAGATAGTGTAATGGTTGAGAACAATATATGTGTATCTAGGTTGCTTCATTCACTGGGGAAACGAAAGCAGTAGCTGACTACGAAAGATCCCTTGTGAAGGCTTACAAATCAGGAGTACATGAAGGGTGGGCCAGTGGATTCGGTTTTGGATCCGTTATGTTCATTATATTCGGCAGCTATGCTTTGGCTATTTGGTTTGGTGCAAAGATGATCTTGGAGAGGGGTTATACGGGTGGTGAGGTTCTCAATGTGATTATTGCTGTGTTAACTGGTTCCATGTGAGTAATATTTCTTTTCTGACTTAAGACAACACGCATTCCATAAGTTGAGTTGACAACACGCATTACATATTCAAACTTGTGGATTTTT
>BKCP01011626.1:52562-68199 GCA_008636005.1 Striga asiatica | reverse complement strand
CAAGGTCTTTGGGGCAGGCTTCTCCATGCATGACAGCATTTGCAGCAGGTCAAGCTGCAGCGTACAAGATGTTTGAAACCATAAGTAGGAAGCCCGAGATAGACGCGTATGATAGCAGGGGGAAAGTACAACAAGACATACGTGGGGACATAGAACTAAGAGACGTACACTTCAGCTACCCAGCTCGACCAGATGAGCAAATATTCAGAGGCTTTTCTCTGTTCATCCCAAGTGGCACGACGGCCGCTCTGGTGGGGCAAAGTGGGAGCGGGAAATCGACTGTCATAAGTCTGATTGAGAGATTCTATGATCCACAAGCAGGTGAAGTGCTCATCGATGGGACCAATCTCAAAGAGTTTCAGCTCAAGTGGATTAGGTCGAAAATCGGTCTTGTCAGCCAAGAACCTGTACTTTTCACAACCAGCATTAAGGATAATATTGCTTATGGGAAGGAAGGTGCCAGTGATGAAGAAATTAGAGTGGCGGCTGAACTAGCCAACGCTTCAAAGTTTATTGACAAACTGCCCCAGGTTTGTTTGTGTTATACAAATAATAACATTCATTAATTTGTGCAAAAATGTAAGTTTTGACTTCTCTTTTACTACAGGGACTAGATACAAAGGTTGGTGAACATGGAACTCAGCTTTCTGGCGGGCAGAAACAGAGAATAGCCATTGCAAGGGCCATCCTAAAAGACCCGAGAATTTTACTTTTAGACGAGGCAACGAGCGCACTGGATGCCGAATCCGAGAGGGTCGTGCAAGAGGCGTTAGACAGGATTATGGTAAACAGAACAACTGTCATTGTTGCTCATCGTCTGAGCACAGTTAGGAACGCCAACACTATTGCAGTCATCCATCAAGGAAAGATGGTGGAGAAAGGTACGCACTCTGAACTGCTTCAGGATCCTGAGGGGGCGTATTCTCAGCTCATACGCTTACAAGAAGTAAATAAGAACTCGGACCATGCTGAAAATGAAAGGGAAAGATCTGAATCGTCCATGGACTATGGCCGACAGTCGAGTCAAAGAATGTCGTCGCTCAAGCGCTCCCTCAGCAGAGGATCCTCCATAGGACGTAGCAGCAGCAGCCGCCGCCATTCAATTTCGGTGTCATTTGGTCTGCCAACCTCACTTAACAACATGGCTGACCCCCACTTGGAAGAAGGCGATGAATACGAAACATTTGAGGAAAAGCCTCCGCCTGTCCCTATACGTCGTCTCGCTGCCCTAAATAAGCCTGAGATACCCGTACTGATTTTGGGGACTCTGGCCGCCATTATTAATGGCGCGATAATGCCTATTTTTGGAATACTGATTTCAAGCGTGATCAAAATATTCTTCGACACGCCGCATGTGCTACGCAGGGATTCAAAGTTTTGGGCTTTGATGTTTCTGGTGCTCGGGGTCGCGTCATTCGTCGCGTACCCGGCGAGGACCTATCTATTTGGGGTGGCCGGGAATAAGTTGATAAAGAGAATTAGGTTGATGTGTTTCAAGAAGGTGGTGAACATGGAAGTTGGATGGTTTGACGAGGCGAAGCACTCGAGCGGAGTGATTGGGGCCAGGCTGTCTGCCGATGCTGCCAGCGTGCGTGCTCTCGTGGGGGACTCGCTCGCGCAAATGGTTCAAGATTTGTCGTCGGCAACTGTTGGGCTGGCAATCGCTTTTGAAGCCAGTTGGCAGCTGGCGCTCATCATTCTTGCGATGGTACCCCTGATAGGAGCGAGTGGTTTCGTGCAGGTCAAGTTCATGAAGGGTTTCAGTGCAGATGCAAAGACAATGTATGAGGAGGCGAGTCAGATCGCGAATGATGCGGTTGGGAGCATAAGGACAGTGGCTTCCTTCTGTGCGGAGGAGAAGGTGATGGAAATGTACAAAAACAAGTGTGAGGGGCCGTTGAAGAATGGGGTCAGGCAAGGGTTGGTTAGTGGAGTGGGTTTTGGCATTTCTTTCGCCTTGCTTTTTCTTGTCTATGCCACTAGCTTTTACGCGGGAGCTCGACTTGTGGAAGATGGAAAGATCACATTTGATGATGTGTTTCGGGTGAGTTGAACTTGCATAATCATGCATTATTCATTCATTGTGATTATATACATATATATATAGTCAATAACATTTCTCTCTTATGGGCCGGGGTTGGTTGGTGTTGCAGGTTTTCTTTGCTCTGACAATGGCAGCGGTGGCGATTTCTCAGTCGAGTTCATTGGCCCCTGATTCAACCAAAGCTAAGAGTGCTGCTGCTTCTATATTTGCGATCCTGGATAGGAAATCAAAGATTGATCCGAGTGACGAGTCAGGGATGACGCTAGAGAACATGAAGGGTGAAATCGAGCTGAGGCACGTGAGTTTCAAGTATCCAACGCGGCCTGATGTTCAGATATTTAGGGACCTGAGCTTAACAATACGCAGCGGCAAGGTATTAATGTTATTATTTGACTACTATTTCATTAATTATTCAACATCATTCCTCCTCCTAATTAGTACGCACTTTTTCTTTAAATTTCCTGCCAGACAGTGGCATTGGTTGGGGAGAGCGGCAGCGGAAAATCAACGGTAATACAACTGCTGCAAAGATTCTACGACCCGGACTCGGGCGAAATAACGATAGATGGGACGGAGATAAGGAGGTTCCAATTGAAATGGCTGAGGCAACAGATGGGACTGGTGAGTCAGGAGCCGGTGTTGTTCAACGACACAATCCGCGCAAACATTGCCTACGGCGGCAAGGACGGTGACGCGAGCGAGGCGGAGATTGTGGCTGCTGCAAAGCTGGCAAACGCGCACCAGTTCATAAGCGGGCTGGGCGGGGGCTACGAAACGGTGGTCGGGGAGAGAGGGGTGCAGCTGTCAGGGGGACAGAAGCAGCGGGTGGCCATAGCGCGGGCCATCGTGAAGGCCCCCAAGATACTGCTTCTGGACGAGGCCACCAGCGCTCTGGACGCCGAGTCCGAGAGGATAGTGCAGGACGCGCTGGACAACATCATGGTGCACCGCACCACTGTAGTCGTGGCCCACCGCCTCTCCACAATCAAGGGGGCCCACCTCATAGCCGTCGTTAAGAACGGCACCATTGTTGAGAAAGGGAAGCACACGCAGCTCATCAATATCAAAGATGGTTTCTATGCTTCCCTCGTCGCACTTCACACCTCCGCTTCTTCCTCCTAATTTTAATTATGTTTTTTTTTTTTACCCTTTAATTATTATTGTTATTATTGTAAGATTAGAAATAATATGTATTCACTGCGTTTTCTTTTTTCATTCCTTTGTAACGGTCAATTGAGAATTTTGTCTAGTAAGGATTGGTTAAAAATAAAATAACAACCAAACTATCGTAAAAATGTTATTTATAATTATGTGTAGCATAATGATTTTATTCTCATACTAATTTTTAATCATTTTTTTCATAAACATAAAGACTATATGTAGCATAAGATTACATGAAAATCAAAAATCGAATCATACATTAGCATCATATTTTTGCGGAGAGACTAGAGAGGTTCTGGCGGGATCGAAATCATAGTCAAATCACCTTCCCACTGTCTTGCATTTATGTGTTGTTAACCTACAAATTTCAAACATGCATATTATTATAGAGAGGGAGAGCCCTACCCATTATATATGTGCGTGTTTGGAGTGGGATATGACATCATGCTTGACATCCCACTCAATCTACTATATTTTTTTCTTGTTATTAGTAACAGGCACCCAAATCTGAAATCTCACACCACATAAATAAAACCACATTCTCAAGTTCCACATAGAACTAGTATGTCACCGGCGGCGCGTTGCGCGGCCTAATGTTAAAGAATGATGTTAATAAATTATAATTTAAATAAATGAAAATAATCATACATATATAGATATCATAAAAAGTATGCTGGAAATTTTATTCATTATATTTTAAAATATTTATCTAACTATAAGATTATTACTGAATGAAATGTATTTGTTATTACCATTACCATCAAAGTAAATAATCATGAGACACATGGATCCGTGACTACAAAAAAAATAACATACAACGGGATCCGTGATTACAGAAAAAATAACATATAACTGATTCTGACAACATTATTGATATTTGATGAAAATTAGTATTTGTCACATTAATAACACTCCTTGAAACTTTTTCCTAAAAATGTCTAGATAATAACATAATTTTCTTCATTTGTGAATAACCAAAGACATTGTTACTGTTATATAGATAAATTGATATAGAATAGTTGAAATAAACATGAACAAATATGAGCCAATTAAAATTAAAAAATAAAAAATAAATACTTAAGAAAAAAATTCAAAAATGACTCAATTTCGAATCGCATGCATTTAGTATAAAATTAGGGTGCACATATCTTTCACTTTTTTTAATTGGAAAAATAAATTTTAATATTATTTATTGGCAAGATAAGACCGATAGTGATCAGAATTACGTGCAAGATAAATAACATATTTCAATGTTATAAATATGCACAATAATCACTAATGTTTATGTGAATAACAAATTACTTATTTTTTGCACGTAATTCATACAGAATGTAATTTAATATAATTTTTAGAATGACGTTGATAGAATTTTCATAAAATGATAAGAAAAATAAATATAACTAATATTGTATAAAATATAAAAGAGTAAAATTTATTTTGATAAAAAATAGCTTTTATGACATATGATAAGAAAAATTATTTGATGCATTGTAGTAGTTATTAAAGATTCAGTAGCATAATATATTCATGTCATCATTTTAAGAAAAAACATGTGTATAATAATAAAAAATTCACAATAGTTACACATTATGCTATTTTTAATTATAAAAAATAATAGTTGCATAATTGTGGATCAATAAAGAGATTAAAATGTAGACAGTCACTTTAATCACAAACTTTTACATGAACTCAAATTTGAGTCTAAATGAAACAAATTATATCAACTAAAAATAAAATAACATAAACAAACTATGTATTTTGGGCTCAGACTGTTCAATCATTTAGGACCATAACCATTATAAAAGACATCATATATAAAAAACATTTCATCAAATAAGTGAATGATAAATATATATTTTCTTATTCAGTCTTCCAGTCCAAATCATACCGTCACTCTTTCTCTCCTTTATAGTTGAGACACTCTCACTCTTTCTGTTATCATTTTTTTTCTTTCACAATATCATTCCGCCATATTAGTTTATTTCTAAACCGTAAATGAAGGCATATTCTGAAGTCATGTTCAAATATTAAATCGTCTAATTTTTACTTTGTATACAAAATGTGACAATAAATGTCCATCTAAAAGTAGAAAAATAAAAGTATAAATGTCTATATATATCAAATTAGCTTTTTAGTATATACTTTCAAATTTTTGTTTTTTCTTTACATTTTTAGATCATATTAACAATCAAGATGATCACCGTCAATGTTTAGATCAATAACCAACACTTACTTGCACTGAATTTATGAGAATCATAATTTTACTTATTTTGGTAGAAATTGATAGAATTTTTGCAAAACAATAAGAATAAAATAATTAAATTATAATATATTGCACTAAAACGATAAAAAGTAAAACTAACACTTGTGATATATGATAAAAAAATAGTTGTTGTATTTGTAGTAATTCGTGCGGAACTTTATTGGACGTAATGTTTTGATAAAGACAATATCTTCCCATCATTCTTATGAAAACAATATAAATATACGAATAATAAATTAACCAGTTACGCCTATCTTCAACCGACCCTAATTCGCTCCCAAAGGGAGAATGAAAAGAACAAAGAAAAAGAAAAAGAAACGGCCCCAACAGGGTAATGCCCGAGTGTGGGATCCCAACAGGATAATAAGGTCACACTCGAGCTCACAGAGGCCAACGGCCCAAACTAAAAACACAAGACGGAACAAACAAACCAAACAAATCAAAAGCAAAACACTACAAAGAACACAAAACAGAAACAACCCTCCCTCAGCAGAGACATCCGAGATTGACAGCAGACAAAGCCGACTCCGAGGAGAGATCCAAAGCGCAGGAACCTCGCCCGCCACTGCCTAAAGCCTAGCAAGACGAAGACCCGAGCCCCAAAAACAATCCAAAAAACCGACCCACACTCCAGCCGTAGGAAGTCACAACCGCCCCTCAACCGGCTAACACCACTAGCCTAGTCCGACACCTCCCCGAGATTGTCTAACACCACTAGCCGATTCCAGAGACTGCCGGCCTACCTCAGCCACAAAGTCAGCGACACAAGGGAGGTAAGGGGTACGAAGCAACCCAGCGTGGCCACTCCGACACAGCCCGAACGGACGACCGACTCACCTCCCAGCCCCAAAGACGAACCACTTCCCATCTCCTCAGCTTCACCAAAATACCTGCGACCGAAAGTCGCGAGTCAACTGGCAGAACCAAAAAACTGCAGAGAAGCCACCGCTGAACCTGGAGAGAAAAGACATCCCGACACAGCCACGACGCAGCGACCCCAGCCACGACCATCCACCGGCGCCGCGCTACACCGACCACCAACACCCCGACATCCCGGCCGCCATCGCAGAGAATAGGACTCTGACGAAGTATCGGCCAGAATCCCACGGCGTGCGACAATCGATGAGACCCAGCGCCATGGATGACCGGTGGAGCACCGTCCACCGGCAAACTCTGACGGCAGCTAAGGGGGTGGGAGAAGCATACGTCAAATAATAAATTAACCAGTTACGCCTATCTTCAAGAATTATAGTTGTATAATTATTGTTTATTCATAAAAATAGCATACGTCAAGTAATATTTTGAAAAAAAATAAAATAAATTATACCAACTAAAAATAAAAAAATAAACAATTTTTTATTTTGTGGGTCAAATAACACATTCAATCAAACTTAAACCAATATGAATTTTTCCTTTAGTTTCACAATTAAAGACATGAGTTGCACATCTATGAATCCTCGAACTCTCTCAATTTGTATGTTATCATTTGTATTTTTTTATAATATTAGTTTTGAAATATTTTTTGCATTTTTTACCCATAAATACAATCAAATTATGTTCGATTCTAAGTTGTCCTGTTTCTTTTTTTTTTTCTTTCATATTCTTGCTCGATATTAATAAAAGAAACCTAAGTTCAGATAAACTGTTTCGAATTAAGAGATTATTCACTATTTTCGCGATACATTTCATATGGATATGCATGTTGGTACTCAATATCCGTAGATGATACTTTTATATTTTATTTTTTAAAAAATTGCTCCCTTTTAGTCGAAACTTTATATTCTCTCTCTCTCTCTCTCTCTCTCTCTCTCTGTGTGTGTGTGTTTATATTTTTCTTTAAATTAATTATATAAGAAAATAAAAAAAATATGAAATTTGGTTGTGTAAGTTTGCGATTTGTTATTAACCAGGTTGATGACTTCTTGTATCGATATTTGCATATTTGAGATATATCACAATAATAAGCATTGTTACTTTTATCAAGTGGTAAACCATTGATAATCTTTTTATATTAAAATAATTAATCACCTTAAAGTATAGTTTATCTCTATTATTTGCACTCCATATGTATGATTATGGAATGATAGTATATTTAAGCTATTATACATAAACTAATCTATAATGATAAACGTGTTATTTTTTTGAATTAAGTCTTCGTGCAAATAATTATTTATTGTTGTTTGAATTATCCACAAAGGATTTAACAAATTATTTTCAAAGCCGTGAATATTAGAGTGCAAGTCTCACTGCATAATTGTGAATAAACATAATTATATACTTAAACATGCAATTATACTCGTTGTTTTAATAATATACCATACTTGGAAATTGACAAATTTATTTTTAGATAATAGATGTAGCTTTTAATAATAATAATGAAATAAGTATTACCAGTGGAATATTATATTCCATAAAAATATGAATAAATATACACCCATATTATTTCATATTAAGAAAAAATTTATATTACACTGTTTCATTTATTACTTTGGTTTTTCCAATTGTATGTTGAAGTAACTTTATTTAAACAATAAGTTATTTATATTGAGTTCCATATGCTAATACATATAATACGTAATCAATTGTGGCATTAGAAAAATATATAATGGATTAAACTTAAAATATATATTTTTTATATTTTTTTTGTAAAATATTATTTTATTATTTTATTATTTTGAATAATATACATTTTCAATTAAACAAATTGTAAAAATTCTGAAAATAAAATTAAATATCTCAAAAAACATTGAATGTTATTTATATTATTGAAGGAAATGTGAATCACAATCAGAAATTATTATAATAAAGAAGAATTTAAAGTTCAATTATTGTAAAATAATTTGGTTTTTATTGTAAAACTAATAAATAACTAATGAGTTATAAAATATGTGTGCATAATTGTCTAATTTACTCATTATCTTCATGATCTATATTAACTTTTACATATCATTTTTTCAACTGATAATGTTCTATATATTTATATTTATTCGAGTTCAAATAAAAAACTGAAAGGTCAAGAAAATAAATATGATTATTTGAAAGAGCAGTAAACAACTTGGTGCCTAATGTTGAATGGACATAGTTAATCACTTTGTTTAAGTGCCATTTTAATAATTTGTATAATTAACGGTTTGGTAATAAATTTTAAGAAAGGATTGTCACTATTATGCCCAATGCATTGAATCAAAGAGTTTCATCACACTTAATAGACTTTATTTATTATAGTTAAATGCTTGCAAGTGAATAGTCATTTTAAAATTAGATAAATATTGTTAAAAGACAACTTAATTACAACAATTAATACATTTCTTAGGCGGGAAAAGAACTCTAAACCAGCTGTTTTGCTTTAATATATATATAGATGTGTTATCACCAAACCACCAATAATAAAAAAAAAAAAATTCTTAATATTTCTTGAAATAATAAAACCACTTTTAAATTCTTAATAAAAAAAAAATTCTCAATCTGAAATCATAACAAGTTTCATCCATCCCCACTTTCATCACAAAACCACTAATAGTAACAGACCTGGAAACAACAACAACACTGGACATTTCCTCGGAGCCAAACATGCCAATATTTCCAATTTTATGTACATTAAGAAATACCTGAAAATTAGATAGCACTTATCCGAAGATAAACTAGACTGACTAACAGATGAATAAAAGAATTATTCAGGCAGGATGAGCAGCAGCCACTTGAGTTATATTACATAATGTTAATTTGATCAATTGTCGCATTACCGAATTCGCTAAACAAACATGTCAATACACTCCCTTCCCCTCCCCAAATGCTCAAACTACACAAAACATGTTATTACCGAATTCGCTATATGATTTTTCTCAATTTCAAACATTTTTCACTTGCTGACGGGACCTTCCACTTTTATGCCACATAAACAACACATCAAAAGAAACATTATATGACATGTCATCAATTTATCCGTCCAATCCAAGGGGCTGACTAATTATTGTATCTATTTTGATATATACTAAATAAAATGTCTTTTTTTTTTGGACAACACGCAAATTATTAGTGTATCATTTTTTTAAATTTTGCCTAGTTGGATTAGCATAACAATGAAGGTAATTGTTGGTTTTATTCCATTTTGAAATTTCCTAATAATATAAATAGTACTATGTTGATATTATTTTTTGAAATAATTATTGACCAAATAATGGGTAAGTATAGGAATTATGGTTCTTAGAATAATATAATGTAATTATTTTAAGATTAATATTTAATATCGTGTCAATAGAGCAAGAAATATTTGGACTAGTGGATGTGAAAATAGCTTTATTGGTGGGCTTATTTTCCATTTAAGGCCCAAGTGACATATATAGACAACTTTATTGTTAAGCTTATTGTCCATTTAAGGCCCAAGTGACATATAGCAGGACCCGTGGATCGTTTTACGCATCAATTTTCCATTTCCCGCCATCGCCACATGACATCTTCTTCTTCCACACCTTTGCTTGACACTCGCACAGCATGAACAGTAAGGAACTAAACTCTTCCCTTGTCCTTTTACCTCAGTTATTGGCGTGTAATGTCTATGAGAATGTATTGAAACTTGAGTTTTTATGGTTATTCTTTAATTTCAGTTATCCGCAGCTCATTCCTCAACAGTTGGACGCTTAATTCGAGCTCCCGTCCCGTTCGCTATCCATGAATTTTGCGGAAAGCTCGCTCTCCTAAAGAGTTTTTCATAATCTAAGGTACTGAGAGTTGAATTTTGATGATCGATTTTGTGCTTTCTCTGTTGAAACCAACTAGAACAGGACTCGTCAGACATACTTGCGTATGTACTGCTGCCTGGATATCTGTGTCTGCACTTAAGTTTTCGCATAGATCCAAGTGTTCCTACTTGTTTTTATGGCTCGCGATATGCTAATTTGATGGAGAATAAGTTTACTGTGTGTTGTGAAACGGGAACAATACGAATTAAAGACGATAAAGTAAATGACACAAGATTTACGTGGTTCGGCAATATGCGCGACCGAGCGGAGCGAGCGGAGCTCCGCGAGCAGGCATCGGCCTGCCTCTTTCCTTTGTTAATATATGAGCCATATCAACACTGTGTATTTCAAACCTTTAAGGATCCATCACGAACTGATCTTTCCATTTCGGTCAAATTTCCCCTCAGAATCAACAAATTCTTTGAAACTAGAAAAACGGATGTTGATAGGCAGACCAATCATCCATAGGAGAGAGTTACTTTTAACCCGTCATGAAATATAATTCTATCCATTATGGATAGCAGTGCGTGCTCATTTTGTTTGCTCCTTGGCATGTTTATAAAGCTAGATACCTGATTGGATATCTATAATCTACACATACATGGTAGTGCGTGCTCATTACATATGCATTTTGCTCTTCCTAAATAGATATTAAGGATCATGGATGCAAGTTAAAGCATAATCCCCTTATGAAACCAAGCTTAATCATCGAAGATGGTGAAAACGGGGTGTCCAAATCATCTGCTGAAGCAACTGACACTGAGGTCTTTGAAAATGAGTCACTTGTGAAAGGTTACTGTATTTTGTGATTCACTTATTTATGTTCGTTTTCTTCAAAAATATATGATCTGTGCTTCAAAAGCATGATCATGCACTAATACCGTACCCCAATTTTTTCTCTCATCATCTACCTGTTAATTAGGCTAGATTTGTTTAAATAAATGTAAGGTGTGGTACAATTCATTTGCAATTGGAGGCTAGCGTATAGACTCTATGCCTAAATGCTACACCAAATCAAGATGTTTGTCATTGAGGAAAGTGTGGTTTCCTAGAACTGTATGCAGATCAATTTAAATTCCAAGATACTTCCATTCTCCTTTTACATGAATGAATTGTTAGAATCTAAACTCATAACACGGCAATTTCTTAGTGATGCTCTTGAGCTTGACTCCTCCTTTTCATATTCTGACTATGTATTTTTGTTTGCTTGCTTCATATTATTACTTTCCGTTGGATAGAGAAATCTACAGTACAAGTTATGATTGACATGCTTTGATTAGACAATACATTCAATGAACGAGGCTACCTTCTTCAGCTTAAAATATGAATACCATTATATACATGTGAAGGTTGTGGGGAGTCGAATCTATTATCATTTATCTCCAGAAATTTTTATTCATGATGAATTTCAACGTGGTTCTAAGAAAAGTATAGAGCAAGAAAAGGATGTTGAAGTTACTGAATGTAGTCCTGTGGCAGTCTTAAAAGGTTATTAGTTCTTTTGGGGAAACTTTCTACTCTTTCCTGCAGCGTTCTTCCTTCTTGGATTTATATTCCTCTTCTCATATGTTTATAGTTTTTCCTTTTTCCTCGACGCAAAGTAGTAGGGACTCAGGACACCAGCAAGCTTTTAATGAACGCGAAACAGAATCGCGAGTATGGCCTCGCTAGGTAGTCTTTCCCCCTATAGAGAAAAAAAATCTAGGAAATGAAAATGTCGCCAGACCATTATCCATTTATTTTTGATAATTTGTTTCTCATATCTCAAACTTGTAGAACTATTTATCATGCCCTTAGCTCGTGTTAAGTAACAAAATATTGTCTGAAATTCTTCAAGCTGCGGCTGAGAACATATAATGCTGTTGCATGATGCTGAATCTCAGATCAAAACTGACATGTAAGAATTTAAATAATGAGGGGTTTGAGTATTGAAATGGTCTTGCTCTGGAGCATGATGCTTGTCTATGTCAGAGGCAAGCTGAACAATCTTACTGAATAGAAAAGAAAACGACTGGAAACTAGATGTCAAGGTGTGTTTCTAGTAACATAGCACGCTTACTTAATGGAGTAAACTATCTTTTGGCCAAAACATCTATGTTGTTTTGGACATATCTTCATGTATTCTTAAATTTATAGAGCTTGCTCAAAATGTGTGTTTGATTGAGCTTCGGTTATTTCTTTATGAACCTACTGATACTATTTTACCTACTAAGCATGACCAGAGATTAATAGGAGGAGTTGGTTCACTTTACTGTCAGAGGAGTTCTTACTAATGATTTTGTTCTACACAGAACCCATGACAGCCAATCAATTTTTAACCATACCCAACCCCTCCTAGAAATTTGGATTTTACCTAGATATTGAAGTTAACTGTCTTTTTGACACACTGATTTTCTTCCAGGAAAGACTGGTTAAATTCATTCAGCAGCCTTTCTTGATGCATAATAAACGTCTTGTCTTTGCAACCCTAAACCCTAAACCCTAATAACATTGAAATATTCGTTAGAATTTTTGATGAATCCCTTGTAATATATTTTTTTTTTTCGAAATTTTAGTTAGAATTTTCTCATTTTTCTTGTAGTAAAAGTAGGGCTCCAAATCAATAAGAAATATTTGCATTATATATAATATTGTCTGCAACTAATTATTATGAAAATTGTTGATAATGATAGAAAATATAACAAATTCAATCTAATTATCATTTAATTTATGGTAATTAGTAAACTATTTCAAAACAAACAAGATACATCTAGGTCAAAAAGTCCTTAATTATTTTATTAGTATTATAATAGCTAAACAAGCGGTAAGAATGATGAGAAAACTAATAGCTTGCATTAAATCTGAAAGTAAAAAAAAAAGTAATAAAATTAATTAATGTCCTATATCAATTGGAGCTAGGTAATGAGAAATATCAAACATACTTAATATGCACATTTATTTTAACTTGAATTTTTAAGTTCATAAAAAATATATATTTTTTTTTGCATTATAATTCACTATGTTAGTTTTAAATTCTTTTAATTAAAATTTAATTACTTTCTACCATTAATTTTTCAATTTTAAAATACTTATTATTTTTTCATTTGTTACCCTTTTATATGTAATATATCACATCATTTCTTTCCAATGATGTATATCAATTATCAACACGAATTTAAAATAATAAATAGACCTAAAAGTATCATATAAAATAAATTATACATCCATGTTAAATGAATTAATATAAACTTGTGGCATATTTTGCTTACATAGATACGAAAATTCATACTAAGAAAAAACAATCAATGGATGTAAACATACAACTATCACCAATATTAACCATGTGAATCAGAAGGAGAAATAAACGAGTTGTATGTTAAATTATTATTCAACTAACACATAAATTCAATGAGTATGAAAATGAGTTAGTTTCTTAATATTTTCTCAAGCATTGGGAAAAAATTCTAAACCTTTTAATGTAATAATCAGTATAAAAGTACATTTTTTTATCAAATATATTATATAAATCAATAAATAAATAAGTAATATTAAATTTTATTTTGTCTTATGTGATTATATTAGTTGTTGCCTAATAAATAAGATATTTTGATAACAACGTCATTATATGAAACACGTACAAAATATTATGCAATACATATAAATGTGCTATAATTCTTTTAATAAATAAAGTATCATTTATCAATAGAATAAAAAACTAATAAAATAATATTAATGCAATTAAAAAAAGAAAACGTCTGAATCTCCTTAGACAAGTATCAATACCAATATGTAGAAACAAAAAGTCTTTTAAAAATAATATTTTTTTTGTTCCTAGCGTTTAAATATCTGGACTCTGTAAGAAATTGGATCTCATAAATATTGATCCTATCAATTTTTAATTTTAATTAATTAAAAATTTAAAACTTTATAATACATAATGTAGATTTTAATAATGATTTAGTAATAATAAAGTTCAAAGTTGACTAAGTGTCATAAAATAGAATTCCAATTCTTCTCATCTCAAATATTGTAACAAATGATATGCTTCTCAATGTTGTCTTATTGTTTTGTTTTGTTTGGTTTTGTCATTGGTGAAGAATAAAAAAATGATCGTTATTTTGAGTTTTCTGAGCATTATGTATGATGCATAAAGTTGGACGATAAAAACATTAAAAAGGTTATTGGACACATAAATGTTATAAATCCAAACGAATGTGAAAGATATTAAGATAAATAATTTTAAAATCATTGCAAGAATTAGATGGTCAATGATTTGCAAACAATAGATTATATTGTTCGTCCATCTTACAAATAAATGACATTAAAAATGAAATGTTGGATAGATTATATTGTTCGTCCATCTTACAAATAAATGACATTGAAAATGAAATGTTGGAGCCTGATCAAAACATTTTTGAATGTTTGAATGAAGTTGACACTTATTATATGAATATTTATAATTTTAGGTAATATGTGATGATTTCAAAATATAATCTCGGGAAAAGTACATGTAATAGAGATTTTGAAAGTCAACTTTTATTTGGAGATGAAATTCATTCTCATCCGTAGGGCGATACATCCATGGGGTAGGTATCAATTTGTCTATATATATAGAGATAGTAATATAGTAGTTTATACAATGATAAAAAATAATCAACAATTTTAATGACACGATTGGTTATTTTGCAGAGATATTCATGCATTGTTAGTAGAAATATAAAGATAATACAACCACGAAGTTTCACAATATGTTTGGCTAGAATATTTCTTAAGTGTTTGAATAAAGTAAACGTTTTGTCAAATAAATTGAAATGAATTTTGCAATACTATTGAATCAACAATGCTTCTTATGAGGACATCAAAACCAAAATGAAAGAGATCGTTATTGAATAATCTAACATAAACAAATAAAAGAACTAACGCATGTAAAATATATATTAATCATTATTTAGTTATTTAGTGTTTTTGTTGGGATTGTAATATGTTATTTAATTCTTTTTATATTAGGACATCGTTAAGTTATTTTGGAAAAAACAAATTGTTCTACATTTTGTCATTAATTTGATCTACATTTTGTTTCATTCTTGCAAAGATATATTTAATAAATTAATTTATTTATTTTACAAAACTTAATCGGCAAAAAACAATTATATTATGAGCTCATTTGTTCTACATTTTATTTTGTTCTTGCAATGATATTTTTACTAAATTAATTAATTTATTTTACTAAACTTAATTGGTAAAAACATTCACTACCACGTGCATCGCACGTGCACTTTACTAGTATTATACATAAGGGTGTACATAACACTCACATTGAGTGAGACCCACCAAAAATAAAAAATCAAGTAGATGAGTGTTATGTACACTTTTATGTACATTTATTATGTACTTGTAGCATTTTTCAATACTTCCAGGCTATCTTTCAGATTTTGTATACTTCGTTTGTGA
>BKCP01011626.1:0-52554 GCA_008636005.1 Striga asiatica | reverse complement strand
CTCAAAAATATAGAAGAAAATGTAGTGTACCTAATCTTTGTTATTGGATTTGATTTTGCAGTTGGCTAGGGAGAGGATGGTTCAATTGAAACTTCCGGTAGCAGAGTCTGTAAGGCACGGTACATTTGCTTGACATTATTTGACACGGTACATTTGGTTGACATTATTTTTCACTAGGATTCCATTAATTAACAAGTAATGCCAACTGTTAATGATACTTTGTCATTATTTTACACCTAAGAGCGATCCATATCTATTTGCATGGAGCTCCATTTGTTTGTGTAGGGCCGAGCTTGTTCATCATCGCACTTGCGTCTTGGTGAGCAATTTGCAGTTTTCACTTCTTCTCTTTCTAGTTTCATGAAACTTGTATTGTTATTAACTTATTATTATTGCCTTCGTTTTGTAAAGCAAGTTACACATACAACAACAACAACAATAATAATAATAAATGAAAATACGAAATCTCAGTACGTAGGAAAGGCTTTTATTCATGAAATTGTGAATCATAGTCGACTTTTCCTACCTCTTCTCAGTTTGTAATAATTATACATTAATACAAACCGTTGATATTTTGATTGTAGAACATCCATTACAAAAATAAATAAACTAAGCTGGACTAAACCTGAACCATATACAAAATGCGGCCAAGTCAGATCCATGACAGGCAAAAGATGCAAGATCCGCAAATAAGTCGTCAATACATTATACCATACAAGGTCATGTAAGGCCTTTTAATATTTTTCACATGAGACGAGGCATCTTCTGAACATCAAGGCAGCTCTACATTAATGTATACATTTCTAGGTCTATATATCTATATCTATCTATCGATTCTAAGATTATTACACAGATAGCCGAGTTCGGGCCTTGCATCCATCCAAGTAGTGAATCTCATCTCACTTGCTGAAGTGCTGTACAGATATGATCTAAACGCGATGAGGAAGAAGTATCGCCTGCACACACACACACACACAGAGAGAGAGAGAAAAGTTTAAGAAAAAAATGTGACAGAACAAAAAACAGTGGCTAACTTGTGATAAAATAAACTGCATGTCCTTAAATAAACTACAGTTGGTAGGGCAGGGTATAGCGAAGGTCATGTTGTTTGAGAATAGAATATTGACTAGCATATGGGAAACAGACAGAAAACAACATCATGCTCCGAGGTATGTATTAAATATTTTGACTATTCCAACACGAAACCAACCTTAAAGCCTTAATACCCATGTCCTCAAGGTAAGCTCGATGATCATCGTTACCATTAGGAAGATTTTCAAGTTCCTTGCTGTAGTAAAGAATATCATCTCTCAGATGTCCAGCCCCAGCACACCTTTAAAGAAAACAATAAATAAATATAATTGGAAAAAATTGAAGAATAGATAAAAGGACAATACGAAAAAGAAGTCTTTTATTTTTCTTAAATATTTCAATTTGTATTATAGCTTTTTTATACTTCTTTACAGCCAAGAAATGATATATTTGTCAGTTGACTACTGACCAAAATCTGACCGTTTTAAACTTTATAAGATTTACCTTATTCGAAAACTCATCCTTTCCAATGAAACATTCTAATTAAAAACGGATACTTGATCATTAAAAAACTAGGAGCGAAGTTCTTCCAGTGCACAAGTGTCTCCAACCTTTGTTGATCAGTATTACAATTCGATTTCAAAATTAATTGCTTATTGAGATGGAATCTAGCAACTTTTGACACAAAACCAGTAGGGAGGTAATAAAATCCCTAATATAAAAGATACTTTAATATAATCGATAAAAAAATATCAAAATAACATCATAGAATATATGACAGACTTCAAGTTAGTTTGATTTGCCTGCTATTGTTAAGTACTAGTGCTGCCCCGTTAGTGCATGGAGAGAAATCAAATATATTATCACGTCCGTCTATGTATGACCATAGTTTTTTAAGATTCTTACATTTTGATCTATTCATAGCATGAAATTATCCTATTGCCTATAGCAAGCATCAGTTAGAGAAACATGTCTGTCATAAAGTTAATAATAGTTTACCTGTCTATAACAAAGTCAACATCTGCTTTGCTTTCAGGACCATGGACAAGAACTCGTATTAGGCTTAGTATGTCCCTGTAGTCGCCCATTTTGCGTGCTTCATTATCAGAATTCAAAAGTTCTCCACAGGAAGGAATCCCGACAATCCGTGATGATGATTTTAATGCTGCCTCTGCTTCAAGTCTTATACAAACAATAGCCATAGCATATGAAACACCTCCAAATCCCGTGTGTGATACAAAAAGATATGACCCTGCAGAGCTGTTAAGAGAAACAGTGTTTTAGTTTCATGACATGGCTAAAGGAAAATGGAAGGATGTCAGAAACATAAACGTATCTCAAGTACTCCATCCACCCCATAAAGATAGATCCGTTTACTTTTGCAAACAGTTCAATAAAAACATCAATCATTGTTGTTGGGAAGGTAAAAGGTAAAGAGAATTTTCAAGCACTTACTCATCCTTACAGTATTGTATGGAATCAACATCTGAAGCCAGAGCTTCTCTCTCTCTCGTTATCGGTATCCTTTGATATGCTATATTGTATCCTTCATGCTTCAAAGCTGTGTATACCTCTGCAGGTGTTTTAACATCATCCACAAATATATTCTCCCAGTACCCAACGACACTGGCCTGTTTTAAAGCAGGGTTAAATTCTTCACGGTGCAAAAGCATCCTACCACCAGATTTTCTAATCTCAGATATTATATCTTCTTTCAAACGTGCTTCCATGTGTTCCACCTGTAAAATGAAGTAAAATTACAAATTTGAGATCCATTCCAATTTATCAGCAGTTTCTAACAACATTTTGCTATGATGGCCTACCACTGGACCAGTGATTCCTATGTGCTTGAGAGTATCAACAGGTTTATTCAGTTCCCTAAGAACAAAAGGAGTGTTGTTGATGTAAACAACAGCTTCTTCTCTTAGATCTGTTAAAACTACTCTCTGAGGAGCACTTCCTTCTGCTGTAGGCTTGGCACCTAAATACGCTAGCATCTCTTCTGCACCGGCAATTGTTGGAGTTGCCATGCTATATACAGGATATCCATCCACCTTAAATGAGAAATCTCAGAATGAGGTATCCTTTCATTTAATGAGAGAAAAGCAAGCTTAAAAAGCCTTGAATAAATTTAGTTGCGAAAGCTTAGGCCAATATAGTGAAATAAATCACATTCCATAAAGTGGTTATATTGTAGCCAAAATCATAAGAAAGATCTACTCAGCTAATAGTTGATACAACCTGTTTTACTTAATTACTCAAATATATTGTTTTAAGCAAATTAGAAAAAAATAAGTTAGAGAATCCAGATCTTTATTGGGTTTAGCAGTACTCATAAGATGTATAAAAAGCAATATGCAACTTTGCAGATACAAACTATCCTGATACTCAAGGTTATCACATATCTGTTTTTGAAAACCACGTAAACATGATAAAATTACAAAGATGAATTTTGTCATATACCTCATGCCTCCAGTTTATTATAAATTTGACCTCAGGTTACCTTGTAGACATGTGGTGCACCGTGGATTTGTATGTGGCTAGAGGTTTTTTGACCAGGAAAGAAATACATCTTCAGTATTGAACCTTTACCCAAAACTGAACCATTACGGTCCTTCACAATTGCCTCCATGACAGCATCTCCATGTTGAGATTCATGGGGAGCTCTCAATTCCTCCTGTATTCAAAAACCTTACAATCAATACAAAAATAAAGAAAATAACATGCAACCTTGAGAGGCACTGTGGTGAAAGAACAATTACAGGGATGGTAAGGAATCGCCCAGGTCTTAGTCGGATGGACCATTTCATAGCTTGAACTTCTGGTCTCTGATGTAACCAATTCTTAAAGGTCATTTTTGACTGTCCATGTCCGCAGAACCCATCAAAAGCTTCGCTTCCTAGATACGCTGCAAAAGCAATCAAACGGAAGTAACGCTCCAAATATTCAGCACCACGATTTAACGCCACTCTTCTTTCTCTAGGCTCCACATCCTGCTGATTAAACAACTTTCTGTACTGCAAGACAGCTTGGCGGATGTTCTGCAAGGCTGAACATCGATCTATAATAGAATCTAATGCTTCTCGGCATTCAACCCCATTGTCAAATAATCGTGTAATCTTCCATAGCAGTAGGATGTCATTAATGCCGAAGGAATGACCCATGTCTTGTCCTGTCCTAATTTTATCAGGATTAGACACCAATGTGGATATCTGATCTTCCCTTTCATCAACACTTTGACTTCTCAATTTTAATTGAAACGAGTCATCAACAAACAGTCTAATAGGCCTTCCATAATCTATTCGGAGTTTTAGAAGGCATGCGATAACAGTACCTGTTGTTGTCCTTCCAATTCCCATCTGTAAAACTCCACACAATAAGGAACCAGCACAAGTAGCACCCACATTGCAATAAGAAACAAAAACTAAAAAATAAAAGTGGGAAGGACTGATCCATGCAACTGGTGAGTCAATCTTGATACAATAATTACCTGGCAGTTGAAAACAAAAGCCGTGTCCTTAGAAGCGGATACAATGTTCACGGCCAACGTGTCAAAATCAGACCCTTTTGGAGCTTTTCCATCAGTTATCGGGACACGAGCATATTTGATGGGAAAACCATCAGCTTCAAAGCACTGGAATACCTCCCGTGGAGTCTGTACAGAATCCAACGTCACATGCTCCCAAGCATCTGATATTTGGCCTCCATCATTTTCATGGATGACCATTATAGCCCCTTCATATCGTTCAGCTTCCCGCAAAATATCATCTTTAAGCCTAGCTTCCATTCGTTCAACTCTTTCACAATCAATCCCCTATGGACAGATATTCTAGCACATTAGTTTCTAGAAAAAAGTATTTAGTTAGAGTGCCCTCGTATCCTCTTTTTATTGATAATTAAACATCCAGTGCCATCAGAAGCATAGAATACTGTGATTGTAGAACAATTGAACTTAAAATTTTAAATAATATGTAGGTTTTAATGTTACAGAACATTTATGAGAGCATACAAATGGCCGACTTGATTATATTTTTGCTGAAAATGTTTATTATTTTAACAAAACAAAATGGAAATTTAAAGTTCTGACAAAGGACATAAAAAAAATATTTGGAGCAATAGCTCAGGTAATACCGGTTTGAAAATAGAACTAACAAGTACTACAATGTAGTTGGGCGCTCAATTTTATCGGCTACTTGCAGACTGGGAGCTATTCAAGTTTTGCAGCTCAAGCTTCAGTCATCACTTCAAGCAATTTTATTTATATGAAAAATGAAGTAAAAAGTTCATAAGCTAAAAAACATGCATTATGTCATGGATTAATTGTATTCTGGTTAAAAAATTAGGACATAATGCTATACCGTGTATTCCAGCATATTTTTATATGGTCTTTCAACTTCACGAAGTACGAAAGGCTTTCCATTTATGTAAACAACAGGTTCTTCTCTCATATTGTGCCAGAATACTGGACGGCCACCTTTCGAGCTTCCAATCCTTTGGATGACCAATCGAATTCCATCAACTGTGGGAATAGCAACGCCGTACACTGGAAATCCAGGTATTTCCCGGAAATTTGGAGCACCCTCTACTCTTTCTGGTAACCCAGGATGTTGACAACCAGGACAATGGTCACTTTTGAGAACAGTTTGACTTCCCAGAACCTCTCCGTTCCTTAAGGCAGCAACTTGACTCATCTCTAATGGGTGGCCATCAGCAGATTCAGCATTAGCTAGAGATGGTTTTATATTGGCATAACCAAGTGCCCCCATTGGATCTCTTCGCAGCAATCTGCAGATTCGTCACTATCAGCTAACACATCATTTTGACCTCTAATGAATCATTTTCTGTTGTTGCTATATGAACATGCTATGGAATGTTTGCACTTGCATTAGAAAAGCCTAATGTTCATCTCAATCCAGGTCGCTAAGAAATGTGATCCACGACATCATTTTGCGTTTAACTCGTCCCAAATGACTCAACAAATGTTATGACATTCAAAATTTAGCTACAGCCTATAGCATCCCTGTTAATGTACCAGCCACCTTCTTCATCAATACGGTATGCACCATAGCATTCTCAACCTTGAGCAAGACCATATCGAAAAGTACATCTAGGATATTTCTTTTACTCTGTGGAATTATCATCTATTCTGAAATCCTTTAGACTTAATATTTACGGACCCGAAATCTCAAGTGTTACTCTTGCAGACAGACTGAAATTCATTAGTCCTACGCCATTTCATTATATACGATGAACATACTATAAGTTCCAATAATCCATTATTATGATAGTAATTATAGTGTCTTGCAACGACATAGTTAATCTTTCACAACATCAAAGCAGATTAATAAGGACATAGAATGTGATGAACCTAGAAAAGTCAAAGTTCAGGCGATTGCATTGCCAAAGAACATTAAATTTCTTGCTGATATAATATTTAGGCGATAATGAGGAGATTTAGCAGGTAAAGAATTAGGAAAATCTACAAATTAAATCGCTTGATTGATAGACCTCATAAGTCATAACATAACACTGAATCTAAGGGTTCCATTGTTACCTTCGAAGTATACTATAAAGCTCAGGTCTAGCTCTCATCCACTCGGTGAAACTGCATTGACCAGGAGATATAGGAAAAAGAGTTTCTCTTTCCATGTGGAGGTATACAGAAAAACAAATGAGGAAATAATATCTCTCCAAGTACTCCACAAAAAAGGAAAGAGAAGCTTCCCTCTTCATTTCGTCATCTTGACAGAGAATACTGCTCCGATAATGAGCAATAGCTTCTCGTAGATTCTATAAACAAGACCACAAAAAGATAATATATTAAAATCTAAAACAAGAGGCAGTTGCTATCTCAAATATTTGTTCCACCTAGAACTGAAGGAAAAAACGCAATATATATATATATATATATATATATATATATATTATAGAGAGAGAGACCAATACCTGCATAGATGCACATTTGTCGATGACTTCATCAACCTGTCTTTTGCCTTCAACGCCGCCCTATAGGCATATCAAAATTCAACATAAATTCACAAAAATAATAAAGAACAAAACCCAAAAAATGCAAGAAAATAAAAAATATATATAAGAAAAGAAAAGGATCATTTACCGGACTAAGTAGAAACAGGGTATTATCAGTACCTCTAAAACTCGAATTAGGCTCCTGATAACTGCATATTCTCCTCTACGGATAGATTCCTCTGAATCTGGTAAGTCCGAAGTAATGCTAGAACTGCAACCAGAAACTTTACCCATGGAGTTGTTTCTTGGAATACCTAAATATGAAAATCAGAATACGAAGCATTCAAATTTGCATACTACAGAAAGAGATTCAGAGACCTTCCAGCAAATATTATTGAATGCGTGGAGAGGATTTTGCATCCACTACTCCCTAGGACTAAGCTACACACTGTTTAAAAGTGTATCATGTTAACTTCTTCGAACAGCAACGAAGCAAGCAGTAGGTAGCAAGGCTAAGGGACAAAACATGACGGAACCCCAGCATTTAACACAGCATGGTAATAACATTTTTTACAGTGTAATAATAAAAACAAATCAAATGCTGACAAAAGTAAGGTGTGTTAAATATTGCCACACACTAAAAATCAGAAGCATAGTCGATTATGAAACTCATTTAATAGTACTCAATCCACCATTTTTTTGTTAAGACTTAAAACTTATATGTTAATCACAAAAATTCAATGTAGTTTCTATGAAATACACCATAGCAGATGCTTTCTATTACATTATAAATAACACACATTCATTGAAAAACAGAAAGAGAAACTTCCCTTTTGGGATTTGATGATATCAAGTTCTCTCATCCAGCTTCAAGTAGCAAGTAATACACGTTTTATGCTGTGATACTTAGAGTGTGCTCAATAAATCTTTTCCGTCCATGATTTACAGGTTAAACTCGTAAAGTCAACAATTAATATATAGTAGTGGGTCCAGGGTTATACTTCATCTAGGGCAAGTCATTG
Source organism: Striga asiatica (assembly GCA_008636005.1). NCBI lineage: Eukaryota > Viridiplantae > Streptophyta > Magnoliopsida > Lamiales > Orobanchaceae > Striga > Striga asiatica. Next base: position 44,533 of record BKCP01011626.1, on the reverse strand, counting down.
ATGTCTAGCTTTGACACTACGTTGCCTGTCTGTTCTTTGTCCATCCATCCGCCCATTCGTCCATCTATCTATAGGGTATGGATTTCGTAGAAATCATTCTTAATGTAGGAACTAGGACCTCGATGAAAATACATTTAAACTACTGCTACTATAGCAATGTACAATATTATTTTAGTAGTGTGATCACTACATATATAATAACAATATGCTGTACGCATAATGTATTTTAGCACTCATATATTATAGATGTACATACAACATTTTTAGACATGTATAAAACAACTTCTAACAGCTTTCCTACTTCCTATGTGAAAAATTAGTTCATATTTGATCTGTTACCTATATTTATATAAAAGGCAACTCTAGACTTACATTTGGAAATAATTGTCCGGCCCCAAAATTTTGGCTAGGCTATCTTTGAAATATACAACATTAAGATCACATGGTTGATTTCAAGTTGAAGACTAGAGCTAGGGCTAGGGGTTGGAGACCCAGAAAAAAATAGGTTTATTCTTTGGTTCATTTTAAATGGTTTAAAAGACAAAAACTCAATTTCTACATGGTATTGTTGTTTTATTTTGCAGCTGCGATCATACAAACACATTACATACATACCCTTTCTGTGTGTGAATTTGTGGTTCAAATACCCAATTGGTCAGTTCTCACGTAGGTAGGACTGAAAATTCTGTTTCACTCATCAATGAAATGAATACAAAAATAACCAAATAGTATATATCAAATTGTAAGTACGACATTTTCTAAAATTGCTCATGATTCCCTAAGTATGGTGCAAGATATCCTTTGGTAACTATTCCATAGGTGCATCTTGCAAAAAATGATTTGGTGGAGTATGAAAGTTACTCAAAGAAATGCGAGTTCAACATTAAATCAGTTTGCACAAGCTAAAAAGTAGGCAAATATAAAATTGAATCTTATTTTCTAAACTTGCATACACCTTCCAGTTAGTTTGGCCCATTACCGGTGCACATTAATTTAGGACCATGTATTAGAATTGAGAAGTGGAAAGAAATGACGGGGTAATCAACTAGAGCGGTCAAATAGTCCTCAAATGTGCCTAATTTACAGTACGAAATTAAAGATACATCAATATTGTTAATTATTATAGAACTAAAATATTACAAATTGAGTATAGTCATGTAGTTCAGCACGTATTAAGAGTTTCTTCAATTTGATAAAAAATTATCTTCATTAAGGAAAAAATCTCTGTAACGATGCTTAGAGTAACTTAATGCTTTAGTTTTTTATTTCCTTCAAATTTTTACTATATATACAAGACTAACTCTTCCAACTATTATACACGGTAAATTGATAGTTTAATTGCAGTGTTATCAAATATAAAACTTCCGCCATGCGAGTTCTGCCTAACCACCATATAAATTTGTGAAGGATGGCTGTAATGACGGCACCACATGCCACCATGGTGGCCGCTATAGCGAAATTTCAACCTATCACCATTTTTACTCTTATCTGCCATTGGTAACATTGTTTACTGATAAACATAAATTATTATAGACTTCCTATTGACTTCCTATTGATTGTAAAGGCAAGCCCAAAGATAAAAGGCTAAAGGATAAGCAAAGTGAAAACTTAGGCCCCATACAATGGGATGGTTGTTTGCATGTGCATGACCTTATGTGGTGGTATGGTATCACACTGAAGTATTAAATTTAGCATTAGCTTGAGGAATTTTGAATCAAAATGGAAAATCCACCTTCATAGGATCCGCTATTGAATTCATACACACTAATAATAATAATAATGAGGAGCGAACCTACATACTTAAATCATTGCATTCATTTGGATTGCTAGGTTTCTAACTAAAATATTGAAGAAAAAAATTACAATAAGAGTCAAATATAGGAAACAAATCAAAAACTAATATGGAATACCTTAATCTATAATATCTTCACGCACTTGATAAGAACGCATAGAAACTTTAGGCTACCAAAGTAAGCTTAAATTTCATAAAATTTCAAACAAGCAGCAAGAAGGACAAAATACATTAATAATTTAATATGCACAAAGAATGATGAAGAATATCAAACAGATACTCAATCCGATCAAGTGTAATGTTGCCGAGAACCAACAGAAGTAACAATTCTGAACAATTTCTTCCATCCCATGTATCCAAAGCTACAGGATAAGTGAAAGTAGAGATGCATCTGGAAGCATAATAAACTATGTCAAACAATATATATCACCTGAAGCTCCAATGCGATGAAGATAAATCAGTGTTGCAATCACCATTCCCGTGGTCGTTCGTCCTCGCCCCATTTGGCAATTAAATACGATCTCTGTTCTTACACTAGCTTGAGAAATTTTATGAACCTAAAAGGTAGTGGATATAGGAGAGCAATGAACATTGATATCTCATAATGTTTTAACGGAGCAGCAATATAAAGCTGTTTAAGGTATAGAAATCTCCAAAAATTGGTGTAACGTTAGCAACACCAAACAATATAACTACTGTACATTAATTAGCTTTATCACAATGTTGATGCATTAGAAATTCCGGGTAAAAAATTAGAGTCAAAACTATTGTACATTAATTAGCTTAATGATCCCTCCATATTATGTTGGATCATTGTCCTCGAGAGGCAACATTCATGTTGTACTTGTGGGTCCCATACCCAACATTCCAAATAATTGCTCATGAATGCCATCTTAGAGGTTAGAAGTTTATAGCCATTTTGATCTACTTTTTTTTTTTTTTAGTGGTGCTTCTGGTTTCAAACGGAATGGCCTGGGGAACTAGGCTGCATTACGTTCATAAGATTCGAAAGACTCTGTGAGACATGTGGCTTTGAAGTAAAATGGCATTCAAAACAGGCAATAAAGACCTAGAAATTCCGACGTATGGGGAAGGACAATGATTATTAAAGGTGAATAAACAGATGTATCATAATATTACATTAAGCTTGGTCTATATTGGATACTAACCAGAACATCAAAGTCCTGTTCTTTCGGAGACTTCTCATCTGTTATGGGAACACGTTCATAATCGACAAGGAACTGATGCGTCAACTCCTCGTATACCTAGCTCGGAGAAGAAAGAAAGTATATAAGTAATCAATTCAAATTCCTTCATCATCATTTAGTATGTACATACATCTAGTGGTGTTTTGACAGAATCATGTGTAACTGGTTCCCACTGATCCACCATCTGACCATCTGGTAGTTCATCAGTTACGAGGATTTTATTTGCATATCTGTTGATCAGATGTTGTGAGTTGTCACTTGTGAGAATGAATTTACAACAAAAAAAAGTGGAAGTAACTAAACCAATCCATCTAAATAAATAATGAGTCAAGGAACAGTAGCGTACCGAGCAGCTTCTATGAGGACATCTTCTTTCAATCGATCTTCCATTTGCTCTACCCTGATCCTGTTAATACCCTACTTTTATTTGAAAAATAAACACCAATGATGATGCTGTCTATAGAAACTCTTGATCAAACGATAAAATCAGATTTAAAGTTGATCATATGAAGGAAACATACGATAATAAAGCCAAAGCTCAAGCTATAACGAGTTACATCAGTTTAAAAATGTCAGCTTGGAACAAATAGGAAGCTGATGGGATTTTTTTTCACTCATAACACCTTAGTATGGGCATGGTGCAAACAGAGTTGGGTAAAGAATACAAAACCAAATAAATAAATAAATAAATAAAACAACTCACAGGCTGTGAAGTTTTCCTTACAGAAGAATTCTAATGTATTTAAAGTATTATTGCAACAAAGTGACGATGCCATCTTCTCTGGTTATGCACAACGTTTGCAGATAATGTTTTAAACATAGAAATTAAACCTTCTGCTGCTGTTTTTGTAAAAGATTTGAAGCTGCCAGAAACCAGTTTATTTTGACAAGCAGAGAAAACAATGATGAGAGGAGATTGGGGAGCTGGGGGTGCGGTGGAGTGGAATGTATACCAGAAATAGCAATATTGAAGAATTGAAAAAAAAAAATACTCAATTAGGACAGCATAACGAAATTCTATCCACAACCAAACCCCTAGTTACGTAAAAAACAATGTTCAAATATGTCAACAGAAACTGGACAACAAAGAATTGGTCCTTTATCCATTTCTTTTTTATTACTGGTAACACTACACACCATTTACACCAATCTAGATTTGATTTCATTAATTTACAGTGTCCTACATCAAGAAATTGCCCTAGTATTCACTTCAATCCATATCTAGTACTAGAACAAAACCAAACAATAAAGTGGTCATACTCTTCAGAACTGGAAGAATTTACACAAGACAGCAATAGAAAGCAAGAAGTCAGAGCATTTCGCACCGTATACTCAAGATTTGAGAATGGCTGCTCCACATCACGCAGAACAAAAGGCCGACTGTTAATATAAATCACCTGTTTATTTATACAAGAACTAATCAAATGAAACGATATAGATAAACATCAAAGTTACTCTGGAAAAAGGGGCAACCAACTTGATCAATAAAAAAACAAGTGTGGCATACCAACTAGCTGGTATTAAGCATGCAAAGAAAGTAAGAAACACAACTTCAAAGTTTTCATGGTCACTCTTCCACCGAGAAAAAACCTTTCTATTGAGAAAATCAGGTTGCCTTTCTTTTTTGTTTTTTTTTTTTTTCATTTTGGTTTTTGCATTTGTAAATTTTCACAATCACTCTTCAACCAAATTTCAAGTTTCTCCTTTATACTTTCTAATAAAACTTATAGAATCATACATTAATGTTTTGTTAATCAATAGCTCAATAGAACAAAACAAGTATTAATACTAATCATTTTATTAACAAATAATGGTGCAACATCATCTCCTGGCAACATGTCAATTACATATTTTTTCCATCTTGTATCTCAAAATTCAGCCAAAATGAAACTCATTTTATTTATTGTACTCACTGGTATTGATATTTTATATTGCATGAAATATCATTTGGTAACGATATGGACATAGTAAATATTCAAGCCAAGGCTTTAAGCGAAGATAAAAGACAAATGGGCTAAAAAGTAAGATTACAACTGATACTACTTTTTATTCATATAGAAGTATAATCTATCTTGACCATCAACTTCACAGAAACTACTGTTGCTCACTATCAACCTCGACTGATACTACTTTTTATTCATATAGAAGTATAATCTATCTTGACCATCAATTTCACAGAAACTACTGTTGCTCACTATCAACCTCGAAAACACTGCACGTTCCTTTTCAAAATTTTAGCAACTTATTATATCTCAAAAAGCTTTTAGTGTTGTGAAATTTGCTGCAACCTATACAGTATGCATTGCTTTATTTTTAATTATCAAATACATATATGATGACATCTCAAAGTAGACATCTATGCTTTATTCATAAAAATAGTTAGAGGCTGATTCTTAGAAAAGGAAAGGGTAAGGATTATGGATGAAACTTAGAATTCAAAAGGCTCTATGATCTCATAATGAGGGTTGGAAGTTGAATATATTTATGATACTTATACTAATTGTGGCGGCCTCTGGGTCACATATAATATCCAGTTCCCAACACAAACTTCTTAGGCTCATATCCCTATCTTTCTCTCTCTGAATCTCGGGATACCAAGCGATCCAGGTACAGCTGGCACAACATGCAAATCAAAACGAGAAAATTAAATATGGGCCCACTCAGGGAGAGGCCGAGAGGGAGGGGGCATTAGGTGACTAGGGAGTCGCATATACGTACAAGTACCTCTAGTTTTCAACATGTGGCAAGCTAGAGGTCCATAATTGAAATAGCCATGTGCATTTTTCACAAAATCATAAAGGTGACACATTTAATATACTGAAACATAACACTCAAAAAAAAAAGAATATAGGTGTACCGACAGGTGGCGAAGGGGACTACTACAACCTATCAAAGATAGTAAAAGGATATTAAAATAATGTCCAAATATTGCAAGAGAGAAATGAAACTGCAACCTGAACTCCACAAAAGTAAAACACACAATACAAAATCGAACACTGTCATGCGAGATGATGCATCATTTATACCAACCAAAAAATTCAGCAATATAATGTAAAATAGAAGCATGAGTTCATCTTTCAAGATACAGCATCATCAAAGTGGCTGGTACGGCCATAATAAATTAACAAGATATAACATCATTTAGAAGTTGTCGTTGAGCATTGAGGGAGAAACTTTCAAGATATAAAATAACTACCGGTTCCTCGCGAAGGTTAATCCAAAGTACACGAATGCGCTCCCCGTTGATGTCAGCACCAATGTACTTGAGAACATTGCGAATTCCATCAATAGTCGGAATAGCAACACCGTGGACAGGCAACGAACTTGCCTAACAAAGAGAGTTGCTATGAGCGGTTTTTTTTTTTTTTCAGAAAATATACAAAAATAAAACTCTAAACATGGAGTGCAGTCTCGATGATGTGAAGGTATATTTTGAACACCATATAAACAAAAGTAACATTAGTATACAACCGTAGGTTTCTAAGCACTGGGAGGAGCCAGGGTTGTGGCGCCATGCTTGTTACAGAATGAGCCAGCTACCAACTATGAGGTGATAGGTAGGGAAAAAAGAGGAGAGAATGAAAAGTGACATGATAAGTTGCAGAGAAAGCAAAGGTAAGAGACTAAGGAAATAATAATACCTTGCGGTAATTGGGAGCACCGTCAACATGAGGGAGCAGGTTTTTGTTGTGGCAGCCAGGGAAATGGTCGCTCTTGAGAATGGTCTTCTTACCCAGCACCGATCCGTCTCTCTGTCTTACCACTTGCTCCGGTTCCTTGGGTATCGACATGCGCACCATCGATCAAATTCTTTTCTCCGATTACAACAAAACTCACCACCAAAGACTTTAATCAATAATAAGAGTTGGGATTGTGAATCAAAAGGGGGGCGAAATCATCCAATTTTCCCTACCTACCTACCGACCTACCTAATATTAATGGCAAATTTCAGCAACGAGAATTCGTTCATTCACATAAGAACAGGGGGGAAATGCATATGAGAGCGTCAATTATCTATTGGTCTTTCAGCGTCGGAGTTGAAAGTAGAATAAACAAAGGTGTCGCCGTCTGCTACATCAGCTGCAAGACATATATATGTGTGTGTGTGCGCGTGTGTGTGTTTCAACCGTGTGGGCTGCTATTGCTAATTACTGTATGACTTTGTGGCTCTGCACAACGCCAGTTGCGCCACAAAAACTCTCACTCGCTTCTTTAACAAAGGGAATATGCTCTTCTTTTACTTCTCTGTCTCTTGAGTCTCGCCTATTTTTTATTTATTTTTCCTTTCTGATTTATTATTACACTTTTTTTAATATTTATTTATTGCGTTTACCTTTTTAGGATACCACTAAAAATTTCTTATTCTATATTTATTTTGAAAATCTTGACTCGGGCAATTTGATTCTAGACTTCCGTAAATTGAATATTATATTATTTTGAAAATTTTGACCCATGTGAAATTCGATTCTTGACTTACAATAATCTGAATTATTAGATTATATTGTTTGATAATTTTCCATATTATATTATTTTGAAAATGTAATTTGTATATTTCCTAAATATATTCTACTATTAATACCCCTTTAGTAAAACAAAATCCCTTTGAGATCGTCAAGTAATTGTTTATGAATCTCTCCTTTTATATAAGTTAGGATTATCTCTATTAGGATCACATGAGAATGAGATATAATGAAAGAACTAAGAATAATTTTGTATCATTGGATCAACCAAGACAAAAGTCATTATTAAATTAAATTTTAATATATGATAGTCAAATATACAGAGACAACTGCGTAAATAAGTAAACATATCGTGGTCAAGTATATATATTGGCCACTTTTATTAAAGTTAAATTCAACATTATCCACAATTCACACACACCCACCCGCTCAGTGCAACCAACTCATCGTACCATCTCTCATACACAAACACACACTTCATGCACACACACAATCACCAGCCCCACTGCCCGCCGCCGCCACAACCCGTCTACTAGTTGCATGAGCATTTTTCGCATGACACAAATGGCTTACGAAAAAGAAGAATCGTTGTATTAACAATAGATTGTGATTTTTTGTTAAATTTCTTTTACTAGGTGTTTATCATTTATGCCTTTATTATTGTCTTAATATTGAATAGTATGCTATCTATAAATAGTGTGGGAGAAACATAACAAAATCGTTGTATATTTGATCTATTTATTTCGTAATATTAACTAAAAATATCACAAATAACAATCACACAGGATCATTATTACCAGCTGAAACAATCATTGCAAACGTGATTATGATGTGAAGTGAGATATTTGTGTATCACAACAAACCACTCGACATTTTCCATAATCTTCATTTATTTTTATTTAATTTCTAATTAAAATTATTTTTGAATTAATATGATTTTCTAAACTAGGTTAATACACAAATGACCTGATCACAAAATCATTAGTACAATAATTCCAAAACATAATCAAACCCCGATGGCATTATGAGTTACTGTGTGATATTTATCGACATTGCCAACATAGATTTTAAACCAATAACATTGTGCACAAAAACAGATTTCGTAATCTGTTATTTTTCTATAGTTTTATTATTACATATGTGGACCAAATATTGTTGTACTATAGTTTTTATTATTGTATTATAAATTGTTTTTGTTTAATTTCTAAATACAATTCCGATCTTACATTTTATTCAAGCACCTCACATTCATTTTTTCATATTCAGCGCGGACAATGTTGATCATCATCTGCAAATTATGAACGAATCGAAGGGAGTAATTCCTAATGCTCGTTTTCCAAATATAAAAATTACCTTATTATACAAAAGAACCTTCCCACGTTTAAAACGCCAAGAACGGTTCATTTAGGGTCGAAACAGAACTACATGCACGATACAGAAATTACAATCCGAATACAAACTATACCCAAGGTGCCCTGGAAATATTAGTATCATATGGCAGTTAACACAATAGAAGATGAACATTTCAATGCTTCATGCATAGTTCAATCACGTGGGCTCGTATGATGTTCAAGTCTCAGGCTGAGGTATCAAGTGATGCATCCACATGGCCATACTTGGAAATTAAGTTCCTTGATGAAGGTAACCCTGCAACTACATCTTCTTCAATGCCACATTCATTTGTTCCTCTTCTGATCATGAAGTACCCATCCTGCAAACAAATAACAGCTTCATCAACATTCTAATTCAATCATTGCAGTCAACATCAGAATTAAGAAGCAGCAACTAGCAGCAGAAACAAGATACTGCCATCATTTTTGGGTACGAATTAATGGTTCCTTCCAAAATAGTTCCCACGCGTTTCCTTAAACTAGAATGCAAATATCCTAAAGTTGTATCATTTTATATGTAGTGGATAAAGTCCGCAATTCTGCACAAGTGATATTCTAAAGATCTCAAGGAAGAGTTCAACAGAGCACGCACATCACCCCAGCTTTTATTCCATTGATTTGCTAAAAGCTGCATCAAAAAAGTCAATCGTAAGTACGGAATCCAACAGAAAATTAACAAACGGATTGAATCTTCAAGATTTGAAGCCATTAAGTACCCAATAGTCCTCCCCTTCTTCGGTAGTTCCCCACCCTATCAGCTTAACTGCATGACCTCCCATCTGATCCCCTGTCAAGTGTTTATAAACTCCTGATTTGTAGTGAGCAAAATCCTGCAAAAAATTTGGAACCATGGATCAACCACAAGGGTTTCAAGGATTAAATAAAACAATATTGCTCGGGTCTGACATGCAATCTTAAAAGGAGGTCTTATATCTTAGAAGCAAGCTGGCACATAAAGACAACATCCAAACTGTAACATAACTCCATGAGAATCAAGATACAAATCCAATCAATTCACTTAAAGTTTATAACAGTTCAGTAAAAAAAAAAANATTAACCAAAAAAAAAAAAAAAAAAAAAAAAAAAGAGTAAGTTATGTTCTTTACCTCATACACGGTGAATGAGACCTCTACTGGTCCATTTAAGAAAATTTCAGCCATTATATTGTATGGATCAGAACTGATTTTATATGCATTGACACTGAAGTGCTTAGATTTCCGCCAGAAAAGGTTTTGTTTTTTGCATCTCTTCTCACACTTGGGAGTTGGATACGCAGGCTCGCAACCAGGATGTGAGCATCCACTATTGTCGAAGTAGGGATCACACTGTCAAAGAAAAATTTCATCAAAGTGTTTCATACACACATAAGTTCTATGACAGACTCATAATGGTCAACAGGCAGAGTGAAGCATCTCTACATTAGCCTAATGACTTAAATATTCATAATTTTATGATCTGGCATCTCCATATATTCTGACAGTAATATGAAACTTATTTCTCACAGTAGACAATGCTACCTCTTCAGTCACAACACCAGTATGGACAAAGTATCTCCATGCTGATATGGGGTACCCTCCATCACAGCCATCACCACACATAAAGCCGCAACATGCTAAGAGATCATTGACAGAGAGGGAAATGTTCTACAAAATAGAGAACCGGCACAATGATAAATTTATCGTTATGATTATCATAAGAAATTGCCCACAAATGGAGATTCGAGGTTCATCAACATTACCAAGTCGAAATGAATACAGAAGCGGTCAGAGAGTGCCTCAACTGCACCAAAAGCCCAACAGGAACCGCAGTGGCCCTAACAATTCATAAGTAAAAGGGTTTGGCAAGAATCTTGGAGTACCATTTGAAAATAAAGAAAACATGTCTGGGAATCAAGGTACCTGATCTTTGAATTTCAAACAACCCAAATCAGATGGAGAAGGGAAATAGTTAGAATATCTGTGATTATGAAACATAAGCTGATAACAACAAACGCAACTGACCAAGAATTTCCCTGATTGTCCTACACTGAGGCCAAGCAACTCGTGCATCAAACGTTTTTGGCAGCTTCAGACCTTCTTCATGAGCAATAACAGGAATTCCCCTCACATCACCTTCTGACATGGTTTTGACTCCGAGAAGGTGCATAAATTGGCCAACCTGGGTTCAGATTGTTAGGAGAAAGTTAGTTATTTTATGGCGAGCATAAAGGTGACCAATTCTATGCAGAAAACAGGAACAACAAACTCACTGTATAGTTGGAAAATCGAGGGTTCATAGAAGCTTCCCATCCAGCTTCAGCATTACCATTAACTGATTTAACGATGGACTCCTGCATCACACTTGCAGTTTAGCCTGACTATACGCATCAATGTTTCTATTAATATTTGTACCAAAGTACCTGAAGAATTTGACTGCCGAGTTTCAGCCTTAGATCAGGGTTCCCAGCATTGACCTGCAAAGAATTTTGAAGAAACCATAAATCAAGTGGATATGTATGCGTACTCATAAAAAACGCATGAGTTCTGGTGACGTCAAACATCTCTCACAATGCTATCAAAGGGCTGAAATTAAGGAAATGGGAGAACTCATAACGAGCATCATTATAAGCAGCAAGATCTATCTAACAGCTTTCCTTTAAGGCTGTAATTTCAGTGAGAGACATAACAACAGGCATGATCATCTGGCTCAGAAAGAGATTGAAGTTGAAAAATTCATAATATCTGGGAAGCCATTGAGGACTTATAGAGGATATGCGGTAATCCAATTAACACGACAGCAAAAAGCATAATAACTCAGCGAAGTTCTTATTGCCTGATATGCTGCTAGTATAATAACAGCCTCCTTCCCTAAAGTTAAACTTGATTTCTCACTCTACCCAAATAAAATAATTGAATAAAAACTCTACACAAATGAAATAATTGAAAATGAACATAAGAAAAGGCAAGATAGAATCAAGATAATAAGCAATCGAAGGTTCATTACCAGTTGCTGAGGCTCTAAAAGTAGAAGGATGATGATGAAGCAGCAAAATACCCCAGCTGCCATAGTTTACTCCCCTCCAAAAGTCACAATCAAGACTCGTATATTAATGTAGTAAACTCTGGTTTGGGAACTTCAATCTTCCTATCAGAAGAGAAAGCAGACTTAGAAGACTCCAAGGTATTTGCCGAGATTGGTGACGATCGAAAACCCCACGGACCGAGCTAGGGCTTGCTGATCGGAAGGAGTATTGGCCCGGCTACTAAAACATATCTTTTTATCCAATCCCAATGTCAATTATTAGGAACATTTCAAACCGTTGGATCGTGTGGATGTGTTTTTTAGATCTAACAATCCAATAAATTAATTATTGGGGAAATGATAAGTATTTTTAAGAAAAAATAAAATAAGGAAAAACAACTTTTGACCAAGTATCTCCCTCATTCTTTCATCTATCTATACTAAACTATACAGAGCCCGTGCAATACACGGGATGCACAATTTTAAGGCTATTTATCGAGGCTTATAATTATATACATGAATAAAGAAAAATGTACGGAATATATATAGTACGTAGCCCGTGCGAAGCACGAGATATATTTATTTGGAGAATATTATATTATAAGATGCAATATTCAATAAAAGTTTATAATACGCAAGAAAATTGTACAATGTTCAATAAAAATTTTATAATATTCAAATGGAGTCTTAAAGTCTCTTGTACATTAAGACTACTGACAAAATAATATTTTAATCAATGAGTTTCCTTTCCTTGTAGTCAAATTGTGAATGTGATTTGAGGAGTACAACAAATCGATATATAGCTGACTTCCTTTTTTCATTGTAGTTTTTTTTTCTTTTTTTTTTATAATGAATTTAAAGATATTCTAAAATATAGCAAAAATTATTTTTTTTATTACAATTAGGAATTTTACTAAATATAGACTTTCAATCTATGGTGTTAATCAACGTTTAAGTCTAAAAAATTAGAAATTTTTACCTCTTTTAATCAACGTTTAAGTCTAAAAAACAATAGAATTATTATAAAAAAAATTTCTACATCTTTTAAAACATTAAATATGAACATGTTAGGGCTAGCTTGTAAAATAATTAATATATTATCTCACTAAAACATTTATACTAATAAAAATTTAATTTTAGCATATAAATTTATCCCTTGATATAAGTAACAGTTTTACTTATTGTTCAACATATAATATTTAATTATTATTTTATTATATAATAAAAAAGGAATATTGTTAAATAGTGTAGTAGAATTGTTATAAAATTATATGATTTTTTTTTTACAATATGGATTTAACAATCAAAGCTCCTGTTTTTTAAAGTCTTCAACCACAAGAAACCTAGCCCACCCTTCCTACAACAATCATCAAACAAAGTTCTCCTCTCATCACAATCACCATTAAAATGGGTATCACCTTCATCTTTTCCTCCCTCATCGTGTTTTTCCTCTCATCCGCAACTCTACATGCCTCAAAGCCCAATACTCAATAAATCAAATCAGCCCAAATCCAGAACAACATCATAGCAAACTACACACTCAAATCGTACGCGGCCAACTCCACCAAGACAGGGGAGCTGCAAACCATCCATCTCCCTGAAACCTCTCGGGCATAGAAGTCGACATCATAAAGCTAAGGTGTGGAAGTCTACAGAAGTACGGCTCCAAAATCAAGGAATTGAACTTGGGTAATGGCGTGATGGCCCGTCCCTGCACCGAACGGGTCATCCTCATCCGCCAAAGTCTCGGGCCCAAATGGACATCCGTTTATTACAACAACAACAGCAGCTACCAGTCATTTCTCCTGTCTTAGATCTCTCAACTTACAGCCTCGTCAAAGGCGAGAGAACTTTAACGCAATCCCCCGAGCTCAAAATACAGGCTGGAACTTTAACGCAATCCTGCCCGAGCTCGAAATACAGGCTGGCACGAACCTGATCACAATCGACTCAGGTTCGTTGAAGTACCGAAGTTAAGAAGTTATACAAAAACATTTTATAGCAACTTAAGTTCTCCCTCGTCAGGGATTGTCAAGATTAATTAAGCAATAATCCCATCAATTAAAGGAATCGAACCATTTAAAAACCCCATTACAACTCAACAAAAGAAAAAACGCTTAACAGGACATTCGCTTATATATTGATTAATAATTAAAAATATTAGTATTGGGTATTAAATTACAAATTTGACATTACAAAGACAAATTAATGTTATTTCCGAGATATTATATTTTTACAGATTCATTGGCACTTTTATAATAGAATATAGATATAGGATAGATATAGATAGATATAGATATAGAATAGATATAGATAGATAGATTATAAGGTAACCACGCACACTCCTTGTCTTAATCGTGCCGGGATCTGCACCGTGATAAAACCTGCAGTACCTAACCATAATTTATCATGTCCCATGGGTTGTTTGGATCCTCGTTACAAATATAAAATTCACAACTCAAAGTCTTTAAGTATGAGCTTTCCAAAAACGAATATATTCAAGATTCATCAGATGAAAACCAGAATTTTAATCTGCAATTCGTTGAAACTTGACATTTCCTTCATCCAATACAGCCAAATGCTTTCGCTTGTTGGATAACTTGGGTGAGTCCGAGAACTGGGCTGCTGTTCTTGCTCTTAACTCCTCTAAGCTGTCACCTTCTTTGGCTCTCTCCAAAACCTGTAAAATGTTCGGTAAGTAAGTTATATCAGAGCTCGTACAACCATGAAATTTTGGTTTCACAACAAAGCCCTACATACCAAGTGACGGCCATAGAGATGGGTGTTTGAAAGAGCTTCCAAGGCATTCCGGGCTTCTTGCTTGGTGACATATTCTACGAATGCAAAACCTCTGTGGTTGCCAAACTTCATCGGCAACCTTAAACTCTTTATCTGCAGAGGAAAAGCAAAAATTAATGGAAGAATTGAAATATGTGTTGCAACTCGGAAGTAGGAACATGCGAATTATAAATCTTTACAAATGCCATTCGGAATAAAGTTCACAATCTGAATAGAAGGATGAGCTTTATACCTGACCAAATGGACTGAACAATTGCCTCAGATCCTTTTCTGTTGCTTCAAATGCTACGTTCCTAACTATCAATTTGGTTGAACTCCTGTCATTTTCAAATTTCTTAGGCAAAACTTCATCCTTTTTAGCATGACAACGTTGCAATATGAGGGCGTGCCCATCAAGAACAGTTCCCTGCAGGTCCTTGCACACATTCACTGCAGTATCAACACTATCAAACTCTACAAAACCAAATCCCATTGAAACACTTTTGCCATTTTTCATATGCTTCTTCACCTATGACAGAAAAACTGAAAATATTAATAAACCAGATAGAGAGTATAGCAGGTATTAATAGTGCAGATAAGATAAGAGAGATGAGCAAAATACCCTGACACTTAGAAGTTTTCCTCCCTTCATGTGCTCAGTAAAATGCATTTTCACACTTTCATCAGATGTTCTGAAGTTCAGATTCTTGACATATAACGAACGTGACTGTACAGAGAATAAATAAGGTCACAGGTAAATGCAGTCCACGAGCCCAGACACAAGCTAACGTGTAAGAAAATAACATAATGGAGCCAAACTGTACCTCAATTCTATCAGGGTCAACATCTGCATCTGTTATATCCTCAACTTGCTGATCTAGGAAAGCTCTCTTGACATCAAGTTCACCAACAACTTCATTGTTACCGACAGTTAAAGTTTGACTCAGAATATTACCAGGTGCCCATTCCAAATACAGCGGAGCATCCCTGTAGGAATAAAAGACAATCAATCTACTCCAGGTGAAAAAAGAAAAATGAACTAGCAACTACTGATTAGCAAAACAAGAATTAAGGTGAATACATAATTTAATTTTTAAACAATACACAAATTTTTTAGTATCCAATAAGATGTTTCAAGAAAAGGAGCAAAATTCTCACGCAACTTCAATTTCATATCTTTATTCCACAATCATAACAATCTTTATTCTAATTTATCTTTGAAATGTACATGATGGGATGCAATTAAATCTCGAAAAGCCATCAAACACACAACGTGACCATAAAATACATATAAGTAGTAATTGATAGAGTATTCCTAAAATGCCTAGCAACTTATATGGCCCATGACTAATATATAGCTACATAAATTCCTTCAGGATAACCATAAAATAAAATATTGCATTCTTGAACAAAATACTTATTAATTTCAAATGACTACATGAACTTACTTGTACCGCTTGTATGATAGACCTCTGAAAGCTGCACGAGCTTCAGCAGGTTCCAGAAATATAACCTATGAACCAGATTTTAATATGATTACCTAATTAAGATATATATACAATCAAAGGCCAGGGGTTTAGCAAACTTCAATTACACTTATACCATGGATATGTGCTCAATTGCACTGATTAGACAAAAAACACTTAAGACGTAAGCCAAGGAGTAAACCATTGGCCGACCTTGTTGCACAAAGCAAATCTGAATGTCTCACGTAAACCACAGTTCAAGTTTATTCACTATATATCATGCAGACTCAAAAGCGAAGGTCAAAATCAGTAAGGCAATACAAAAAACTCGACCACTCAGAGGACAATGATATGCAGATTGAATTCTGACCCCAATGCCATATAGTTTTAGATACAATAAAGGCAATATTATCAATGGCGGATGGTGGAAAATGGCCGCAGGCTGAAATCTCGCCAAGGTGGCCAGTGGCTCCGCCACAACAGTTTTACTTAAAAAATTGCTCATGGAAGTTCGGAATAAGTCTGCGACGGCCATAATTTGCAAAAACTGAATATAGGAGCATATGAATTAAGGAGCCTCAAATGAACATATTCTTCTTGAACAGAGCAATTAAGAATTCTTTAACAAAGGAACAATCACTACTATAACCTTGACTAGATAACGAAAAGTAAAAAAATTAATTGAGAGAATATGGCGTTCTCGCAGGAAAAACCATAGGAACCTGAAAAAAAAAGGAAGCACATACCACAGCAAGGGTTTTAGTAGGAGGCAAAATGATTTTGTCCAAGCCGCCAAATTTCCCGAACATATCTGATAATTCACCTTCAGATGAACCGTACGGCAAATTCTTCACTAATATAACATGGTTGCTTCTTTTCAGACCATCAGTTTTACCAGTGGCAAACTCCTCTAATGAGGAGACATTAACGCCAGCACTGGCCAGAGCTTTTTTTGTCTCAGCAATCACTTGAGTCTCCCCCAATGCAATTCTCACAGCAAGGTCATCAGATTCTCTATCTAGTAGCTCACTTTTACTGACACCAAATTTTCGTGCAATATTTTCTACAACCTGGATTTTAGAAATCAGAAGATTAGATCAGAATACATAACATTAGCCAAAAAAAAATGCAGTTCTCAAACATGCAGTCATCTTATTAGTCCAAGAGCTCAAAGATGAGCGTTAATCAGGCTGGAATTTTCAGAAACATCTGTAGCTAATTATAGTGAATTAACCATTTTACGCTCCAGTTAGACACTGTTACATAATAGGTGAATAAAAGGTGAAGAGGTATTTTAATTAATTAGAGAATACGAAGGAGGATCAGGAGTGGGGGGATATTCTCTTTTCTTACATTACACTTAACAGATATTCTTAAATAAATCATCTCAAAAAGGGAGCTTTGTAGAAGAAGCAATTATCATGGCTTACATCTGCTCCACTAGAAGCTTTTCTACAATAAATTAAAATTTACCCAGCTCCATCAGACATGCATGCAGGCACTTACTGGCTAGATGCCTGGACTCAGATTCTAACTTACAGTATCAGGGCGCATAAATAAAGTATTCCACGATCGTGTATTTCCAGTTGCTTCTGATGCCTTTCTTTCTGCATCTCTCTGTTGCTTAAACGTTTTTGATGAAATATTGGTCCTGACAGAGAACCAACAATATTAACATGCACAGAGAGCTCTCAAATTGGAAGAAGCAAAACTTAAGAATCTTTAACCAAAATCATACTCTGGCATATCAGGTAGCCTTTTTTGTTTAGCAGGCATTACATGCAATAACCTTCCCTGAAAAATCGAACTATCTATCTCTTCTAAAGCCCTGCGTAAACATGGTACAGAACAATATTGGTGAGAAGGACGATAACTGATGTACACATTCATCAATCCAAATGTTGAAGAATGTAGATAAATATAAAGATAATAAGAATGAACCCCAACATCAGGGAAAACTGTAGCTAGAAAATAGCATTAAACTAAAATATGTTAATTAAATACGACATAGGATGCACAAACTGGAACAAAATTCCTGAAAACAAATACACACACAAGAATAATAGTGCGTAGACTTATGTGCCACAAACAACAACCAACTCAGCACAAATAGCAACAATTATATTTGGGTAGAGTTATGAAAGCGATAAATGGAAAAAGAAATGTGTCTTTCACTTTGGTACACAGATAAACATTTAAAGTGAACTACTTTTTACCGAAATGCTTGTTGCTGTACATATAACATAACTGCTTCTCAAGCAAAGTGTGCATGGTGCAACTAGGTTTTGATATAGCTAGATGATAATTATTACCTAGCAGCACATTCTGGGACAGCAAAGAGAACATAGGCAATCCCTTTGGAGCGCCTAGTCTCTCTATCAACGACAATATGGACCTGAGAAATGGTTCCGTATTTGCTGAAGAGGTCTTCTAGGTCCTCCTCACTGTAAATAACAGCAATTATAACTCAATACATGAACTGGATTCAAGAAAAAAAGGGTAGAACATGCATGGAACTGATGCGGCAGTATATGTATATACACGTGCTTCTATTAACACTAGTCAAGGGGGAAGCGCCAGGGGAAGGGAAGGATAATGTTGTGACATTGTACATACGTGGCAGAGTAGGGAAGATTGCGAATGAAGAGACGTCCAGATTCCAGAACTACATCATTCTCGTTTCCAGAACTTGCCATAGCATCAGGGGGGCCATTATTCCCATCTTCTCTAGAGCCATCGTCTTCAGTCTTCCCTTCAGAAACAATAGGCACATCCTCACCAGGTTCAAGTGTCTCCCTAACATGATCATAGTTGCTCTTGTTCTGAGAATCACTGTTGTCATCATTATCATCACTATCACTATGATCAGAGCCATCAGCGCTACCACCATCGTCGCTACTTTCTGAATCTGACCATTTCTTTTTAATCCGACTCCTAAAATAATCTATGTCAGACACAACCTCATCATGAACCAGAATGTTTGGTTTATCTGCCTCTTGTTTCTCTGGTAAAACATTTCCTTCTCCCTTAAACTCATCAAGATTGCCAACCTCTCCATCTGAGTTCTCCTCACGTCTCTTTGCCCTCGCGAATTTCTCATTTGATGCTGATTTGCCTTGCACAAGAGATGGAGCAGCAAGTGTATCATTGGCCCACATTTTTGACTTGCTACGATGCTCCATAACTTGTAGAAACTCTTCAAGTTGAGGATCATTATTCTCATCATCCTTCTTCCTCTCCTTACTTTTCCCCTTGGAAACTGTTGAACCAGTTACTCCCTTCTCTGCTTTAGAAGAAGTCTCCTTTTTATTTAGTGAGTGTCGACTCCAAGGGCGAGGAATGGCAGGATCTCCAACTTTACGAGCAACCTGGCCCATAACATACAAAGGTTACTTCTTTATAGAGTTTATGACAGCATCACGTTAATAGTCTCCTCCAGTAACTCAGTGAAAGGTGAACATGACAGTTCTGATTAGTTCTATATCCCAATTTTATCATCATATTAATGTCCTACTCAAGTAATTCACAAATAAGAATCTTAAGAAGCAGAAGAATAAAGACGAGGAAAGCAGCAAGGAGAGAAAAACCTCACAAGTAATTCTGAAAGTGTCCATGTAAGTCCTGTTGAAGTACTTTATGGCTTCCTCGGCTTCATGCTCCGTCCTAAATCCCACAAACCCAAATTGCCTGCTCTTCCCCTCCCTGAACAACATTTCATAGTTAGTCTATTGAACAAAGTAGAGAAAAAAGGTAAAAAGAAAGAGATAATCACTTTGTGCGCATAAGCTTGGCATCGGTAACCTCTCCTTTCTCAGAGAAGAATTCTCTGAGGCGATCCTCTGCAACATACTTTGGCAGGTTTTTCACACATATACGAGACCTGTTGTAAAAACATTGCAGCCATCAAACGGAGCTTAATCATTCACCTGATTGAGCTGGAGGTGCAAGAGAAAAAGACTTACATGTTTGATTGGTCTGCTACTGCCAGCGACGGCGAGCTCGCCGAAAAAATACCGCCGCCGCTCGTCGTGAACTGAGGCTGGGTCTGCTCACTCGCCGATGGAGAAGGACGAGGGACGGGGCTTGCTGTTCGACTTCACCGGCGTGGTGCTGTTCGGCTGCTGTTGCCCGGAGCTCGCTGACCTCAGGTGGCTCGCGATAGACGGCGGTGAGAGGCTGCTATGGGTGCTCGATTCGCGAACAAAGGCTAATGTTTTGGGCGACTAATAAATCTCGAGAGATGAGAGTGCTCTGAATTTGCGAGTAGTGGTTGAGATTACGGGCGCTGTTCTGATCGATTTTCCCTGAGATTTTGGGCGAGATTAATCGAAGAAGAAAAGGGGGCTCTCCAATCTGCTAGGGTCGACTTCGAGAGAGAAGAAATATTGGGGCGGAATTCTAACGAAGATTGGGCCAAATTCTAACACAATTTGGGCCGAGACTTACTTGCTTTAGGCCGAGAAAAACCCCAACTTTGGGCTGAAAATTATAGCTAGAAGGCCAATATAATTGGATACATAAAAACGGCTAGCGACTGCTCAAAAATAAATAAACCGACTAAATATTGAATAGCTAAGATTCGAATAATTTAGGGTATGTTTGGTAAAATTAGCTGATAAGCTAGTTGATAGTTGATAAGCTAGTTTATAGCTTATCAATAATTTTTGAGCTTATAGCTTATAACTTTTGACTTATAGCTGAAAAGCTAGCTTATATGATAAAAGTGTTTGGTAAAATTAGCTGATAAGCTAGCTGAAATAAAAATTTCAACTAGCTTATTTGAAAAGCTACCCAAAGAAGCTTATCAAATAAGCTCGAACTTTTTAAAAAAACTCGTCCTACCAAACAGAGCTTATTTAAAAACAGAGAGCTTATAAGCTAATCAAATAAGCTATAAGCTAACTTATTGGTCTACCAAACATAGCCTTAAACAAACACTAACGTCTAAATAAGTTACTTCTCTAACAAATTAGTTAGACACTAACGTCTAATTAATTTTGAAAAAATTTGTCGAGCTCATAAAATAAAATACAATAAAATGAATAATAAAATGAGATGTCTCTATATTCGATTGGGGCGATACAAAAAATCTGGGTCAAACCTTTGACTTACCAATTTTAGAAATTGTTTAAAATTTAATTGGAACATGTCTTACTGGTGTGAAAATGATTTGTGGCAATTTAAAATTCTTTTTGGTATTACTTGGGATTCAAATCGCACAAAATTAATTCAATTACGGCTAACTTTTTTATTACAACTGAGTTGATTTACAAATTTAAAATCACTTACTATTTTTAATGTTATCATAATGTTGTTTTTAATCTGATCTAAATTTTTAAATTTTTTTTCAAAATGTAATTAAAATAAATCGCACATAATAAATTTTGATTATCTCATGCCTAAAAAATATTACAAAATGTAACATAAATTCAACCAATAAGAAAATCTTTGTATTTCCTGAAAATAAAAACGAAAGTCATTAGTTGGATAAATACATTTTAAAAGTAAATTACAAAAACAAAAAAGTAATTAGCTAAACATTTAAAGGTAACAAACATAACCAATTAGAGCAAATATCAAAATTTGAAAGAGATTCAATATCACATAACTTTACTTATCCGATTCTTTGTGGTAAATTAATTGAAACAAACAGATGAGCCTCGATTCGACATATTTTACCTAATATTTATGAAATATACAATTTTAAAACTAGTGTATATCCCCTGTGATGCACGGAGGAGCTCATATTTTTAACTTTTTATTATACTTTATTTTAAATATAATTCTTTATAATTTTCACATCTCATTTATTATGGAAATAAAATAAATACAAACAATGAAAAATATATATTATTAAACAATTCTCTTTATACAATATTTTTTATTTAAGGAATATTATTAAACCTTACGATTTTGATTTATTTTTTTTTTTTAAATCAATTACCCAATATATGATTGTTAATGTACAAAAAATAATGGAAATAATCCAGACTTTAAAGTAAAGCTATTTTTTATTTTTTTACAAATCAAAATCATCCAATTTTTTTTTTTAATTTCAAAAAAATTTGGCAAGTTTGTTCATGAGATAAATCAAGTTATACAAATGATTAATTAGTTAAATATTATATAAATTATATTTTAAGAAATCAAATTATATAATGTGGATAAAAAATATTATACTAATTAGTTTATTAGGAATCTGATCATATGGAAGTTAAGAAAAAATTTATATCTAAGTCTATATAAAGAGTCATCCTATTTACTAAAATTAGTAGCAAGAAAAGTCAAAGGACAATTAATGCATTCTATTTTTATCAATTTTTTCAGCTGTATTATTATTTTATTACTAAAAAACCTGTTTGCATTAATTCATCCTTAATTGATGTGTTTTGCAATAAAATCGGACAGATAGATTTCAAGTAAAATATGTATCATTTCAAATTCAAATTTAAATATTAAAATTTCTTATCATTTTGTTTCATTAAAATCCTGAATGAATTGTTTGCCATAAAATCGAACAAAATAATAATTGCATAGAATTCAAGTAAAAACATGTCTTATTTAAAATTTAAATTTTAAAATTCCTTATCATTTTGTTACATTTCCGAATGATTTATTTCCCATAACATCGGACGAAATTAATAATTGTATAAAATTCAATTATGATTTCAAAGATGTTTATTTATTATAAAAAAATTAAATTCTAAAAAAACATTTGTGTATATTTTGTAAAATATTTGTACAAAATGTTTTACTTTAAATTTATTCACATAATTTAAATTAATTACATTAATAAATAATATGAACACACATTAAATATTTTAATTACATAAAACAAAAAGAAAAAGAAGACTACATCTGTAACTTGTATAAATAATAATAATGACATTATATTACAATAAATTTTATAATAAAATAATATGAGTATTATACGAGGAACAAGATTACGTAAATTTGTTATTTTCTTATATCAAGGAATAAATATATATAATGAAATCAAATTTATATTATTATAAACATGTGAACGATATAATAAATTAATTAATTTACGGGCTAGCGCTACTAGACTCGGGTTTAATGTTCCGAAAAAAAAATGACGTTGATGAAAAGATGTAAAAAGATAGATGATCAAACTCTAATACTTTTTAGGCGTGAACGGACAAGCCTATGGTCCACTCATTTAATATCTCCCATTTAAGTACTTGGACAACTCTGTGGAAATGACTCATTTAATACTTCTGTCTCGTGCATCGCACGGGCTACGTACTAGTAAAATGTAACCAAAAAATCTGTTCATGATCTTTTCCTTTAAATGTTTGAATTCAAAATTCTAATAACCAAATTTAGATTATACCACATAAGAAAAAAATAAATAATAATGTTTATGAATATACAAAATGATGGGATTTAAGGCTTAAATTTCAGTGCAGAATGGTGAGTCTATTGGCTTAAATTTCAGTTCTGAAGATACAAAAAGAAAAGCATGTTTTGTTGTTTCAGTTTCAATTTGTTGTGAACCGGTTGAGAACTGTTGACTGTGTTAAGGTGCTGCAAATGTGCTAAATTTTAAAAGATATTGGATCTCAGTTTCAATTTTGCTCCCACTGCTTTACTTTTAAATAGAGATATAGGGTTCAATGAATTAAGTTCTAACCTTTATCTTGTTTGAATGTGTCATATGCACTTGTGTGTTGTCTTTTGAACTTGTCATATGAGTTGTGTTGCTGCACTTTCTTGAATATGTTAGGCTGTGGTGTGTACTTCCTTTGTTTAAGTTTTGTTTATTACTGATACGAGCACCAACATCATGAACTGCATTTGAATTCACAAAGATCATTTGAATATGCCTCTGAAATGGAACCTGTAGGTACTTTGCAAAGTATTGTATTCTGTGCAAATGTGCTTATTGTGGTTAAAATTCTGATTTACTGGGAGAGATAGCTTCAGATTTGAAGCATCCTTTAACTTGTGTTATTTGTTAGGTTGCAAGATGTGTTAACATGAACACCAACACTTAAGTGTGTTGTTTGTTTGGCTGAAAGGTTTGAAAGGCTGAAAATTTGTTGTGTTTTTGTAGCTTAAGAAGCATGTTCAAGTGTGTTATTTGTTATGCTGAAATAGTTTATTAGGCTGAAATAGGTGTTCAACCTTTTGCTTTGTGAGGATGAAAGTGTGTTATTTATGTGTATATTTAGGTGCCAGAGCCTTTTGATTTTTGTGCTGAAAACATGTGTTTTGATCTCCCAAATTAAGATAAACATGTGCTGAAAACATTTGTGTGCTGAAAACATGTGAATTGTGTGCCATAACATTTGTTTTTAAGTGCTGAAAACATGTGTTATTTATGAGTACATTTATCATTGGAATTTTCTTACATGTTATTTATGAGTACATTTAAGGAGTACATTTTATAAATATTTTCCTGTGCAGTGTCACCTTATTTCTGTTTTAAAAAATGAAAATTGAAAAGAAAGGTGCTATCAGTCCAATAATATGGCAATGTGATAGCTGCTAGTTTTTTATTATTTGCAACATGTAATTTTATTATGAGGTATGTCTACTTATATATATGCCCACCAATGCTATTATATCAGTCCAATATGGAAATTGATGAGCCATCAATCATTAAAACTATGGCCTTATTAATACGGTGTAATGAAAGACATTTTTTTCTTTGTGTTAGGCTGAAAATGTTGAAAATGTGTTCAACCTTTTTCTTTGTGAGGCTGAAAGTATGTTGTTTAATAAGCTATATTTAGGTGTGTATACTTAGGTTGCAGTATGCAGCAATTCTATGCGTATACCTAGGTTCAGCTACTTAGGTTGCAGTGTGCTGCTATTATATGTGATTAAAGAGCCTTTTGGAGGCTGCTATTATATGTGATTTGTGAGCTGAAAACATGTGTTTTTATTGTATTCAAATGCAGTTGTAAGTGAAAAATTGTTGTTCCAAGCCATGGTAATTGCTGTTTTTTTGTTACCTATATGATCCATTTAAGATGTCTATAAACCTTTTTTCAAAGGCCCAATATTTGAGAAAATTTACAACAGGAGCTTGTTCTGTGGGGTATTATGGATTGTTTTCTTTGAACCTAGAGTTATTACTATGTTTTTCAGCTCAACTAACAGGTTTGATGTTGATGTGTTCAGAAGTTAGATTATTAGATCCTAGATTTGTTCATGGTCAGAATTGTGTGGGAATTCAATAAGTATTTGAATTTGATAAATTTTGTCATATGCCTTGAATATCTATTTGAATTTGTTGAATTTGTCATATTGTGGAGCCTAAATTAGTTGATGCTGCCATTGTGTGATAGCTGAATATGTATTTGGATCTGTTCAAGTTGTCATATGACTTGAATATATATGACTTGAATATATCTATTTGAATCTGTTGGATTTGTGATATTGGAGCCCAACATTTATGTGGGTCTAAGATACATGGCAGTGCATCCTTGCACAGAACATAATAAACCAAACTTTAATATGAATATAATCGAACACTTCCTTTCTCTATAGCTACTTACACACACCACACAAACACATTGAACACATGTGAACCAACTTTAACAAAAATAAATTTATTTCACATACTCGTGGTAACACCATTTGAGATGTGTTTAGTATTTTCACAATGTTCAATGAATGCGTGAAGTCCGTATGTTTTTCAATCTTTGTAGATGGATAACGTGCGAGACAAATTACTAATCCTCACTCTTCTGGAAGAGATTGTTCTTGGTGCTCGATTTTTTTTCATAGTAGCTAATTACTACTACCACAAATTCATACTCCCTCGCCGCCGTCGACGTTCGTTGATTAGCGGACGAACGTACCGGTTGAGGGATAGAGTGCCCCTTCAAGTGAGTCACATGCAAAGGCTAGTCGACGTCAGCGACAGCACTTGCCTTGAGAACCTCCGTATGGACAGAGATTGTTTTGGTCGCCTTTGTTTCCTCCTTGAAAATTTAGGGGGGCTTGTTCAATCTAGAAACGTTGCACCTAGTGAACAAGTTGCTATGTTTCTTTCAATCCTCGCACATCACAAGAAGAACGTCACCTTAAAGTTTGATTTTACGAGATCAGGACGAACTGTAAGCAAGTACTTTAACCGTGTACTTGATGCGGTAATCCGCCTTTACACTGTTCTAGCTGCCTCACCTACCCCAGTTGACGATGCTTGTTCAGATGAACGGTGGAAATGGTTCAAGGTAGCCTACAAATTAAGACCCTTAACAACGCTTAGTCAATTTTCAATAGCTACTTCTTCGAAACTAATACCATTTTTTTTTTTTAAATAGGGGTGTCTAGGAGCACTAGATGGTACATACATTAACGTTCGAGTTCCGTCAAAAGATAGGGGAAGATATAGAAATCGAAAGGGTCAAGTAGCAGTTAATGTACTTGGGGTGTGCGATAGAAATATGAACTTCGTTTACATGCTGTGTGGTTGGGAGGGGTCTGCTGCCGATAATCGAGTACTGAGAGATGCAATCACTAGGCCAAATTGTCTCCGAGTCCCAAACGGTATTCCCCCTATTTTGATTTGATGTCTACACAGCACCCGCCAATAAAACAATAAATCAAACATAACACAATCGTGTATAACGCAGGAAACTATTATTTGGTGGATGGTGGTTACACTAATGGTCCTGGCTTTCTAGCGCCATATAGGGGTGTCAGATATCACTTAGACGAATGGGGTACAGGTTCCCGCGCTCCACAAAACTTTAAAGAACTATTCAACCTTCGGCACGCCAAGGCTCGAAACGCGATTGAACGTGCTTTTGGCATTCTCAAAATGCGATGGGCAATTCTTAGGAGTAACTCATTTTACCCCATTCGGACCCAAAATCGCATTATAATGGCGTGCGCGCTTATTCA
The DNA here is from genome assembly GCA_008636005.1 of Striga asiatica. Taxonomy (NCBI): domain Eukaryota; kingdom Viridiplantae; phylum Streptophyta; class Magnoliopsida; order Lamiales; family Orobanchaceae; genus Striga; species Striga asiatica. Next base: position 17,557 of record BKCP01011626.1, on the reverse strand, counting down.
CAATTTCATACGTAAAACAATGCCTGAAGACCCTATTGAGAATGATATTCCCGAATTCCTGGCACCTTCCAACCCAACGTCTGATGACGACTACATAGACCAAGTTGAGGGCAGCCACGAATGGACCCAGAAGCGCGATCTCTTAGCCCAACAAATGTTCACAGAATGGCAGGGCGGTGTTCCCTAATGTAGAAACAAACATATTTTTTTGTGTACACAATGTAGACTTTCTTAAGATTCTTCTGAAACTAAGCTTCAGTGACAAATGTCCTTATCTTATATTATATGGATGGGATTTTTATTAAACAATATCAATGTTATTGAATATGTTGTTATGGTGACTATGTACAAGTTTCCAAATATGTAGTTTATCATTTTTATTGACGAATTTTGTTTGTATAGTGTTTTTGAGGTACATCTGTATTACCCAAAAAAAATAAAAAAAGATTGTGTACACAATCTGTATTATTGTCGCTACAGGGGATTTTGTCATGGAACCATCATTGACAGCGGATACCGGGAAGGAGGCTGGGTCCAGCTCAAGACGCCGTATTTGGACATCGGGCGAAGAGGATGCCTTGATTAATGCTCTGAAGGATATTGTAGTCGAGGGTTGGAAAACCGAAAACGGCTTCAGAACAGGATACGCATTTCAGTTGGAAAAAAAGATGAAGACATATCTTCCTGGATGTGAAATTCGCGCGGACCCGCACATAACATCCAAGATGCATGTCTGGAAGAAAACTTACGCAAGCCTGGCCAATATAAAATTAAATAACTCAGGTATGGGATGGAATGATATTACAAAAAGCTTCTCGTGTGACGATGAGAAGTGGGCTGCTTGGTTGAAGGTTTGCTTTAAGCTAAAAAACCAACTCTTGAGTCGTCTATATATTTCACATATTTTACATTTTCTCATTGCATTTTGTGCTCGTAAACACATGACCAATAGGTTGATCCTCATGCGAAGGGATTGAGGAACAAGACTTTCCCCCACTTCGATCATTGGGAGGTAATCTTTGGGAGAGACAGAGCCTCTGGTAATGATGCCCAGGCTTTCGCAGACGCGGCTCAAGACGTGCAGCAAGACCCCCTGTACCGAGAAGATGATGATACCCCATTGCAGCCCACGGAGCCCACGCAGCCCACCCCATGTGATGGTGGCACGGCCAATGATGTCGGTCAGTCGTCGGGTACGGCGTCTGAGAGTACATCCAGGAGAGGGGGAAGGACGAGGGGCATCAAAAGGAGGTCCACAAACTTGATGGAAGACCGTTTCATCGATGTAATGGAAACGTTCTCGATGAACACGGATGGCCGGTTGGCTGAAATCTCAACCAGAATGGCCAACGAGCAAGCGACACAGGCTCAGGCGACACAGGCTCAGATGTTAGAAGTAATGGATGCCCTCCGTACTTTCCCGTTTCTATCAGGTGAGGAGCGAATGGTTATAGGTCTGCGCTTGTGCAACAATGCGAGGGAGCTTGCTATGTTCATGGGCCTGGGGCAAGAAGATAGGGCTCTCATGGTGAGAGTCATTCGCGATGGTCGGGGGTAGTTGAGCGGGGTCTGCAAAATTATTGTGTTTCGTTATGTTGTGTGAATTGTATGAACCTTTATTGCGTGTTTTTGTGCATTTTGGGAAGAATACTATGTGTTGTTTGTTCCGTGACTTTTTTTTTGTTTGTTGGGATGCTGAAAAAACTAATTTCATTGTAATGGAGAACTTCTTTTGCATGCACGGTCAATATCAAATATTGGTTATCCTGGTTGGTCAACACATCGGCTTTTCTTGTTGGTTAGCTTTATTATATTATGTTATAATCGATTGTTGCAGGCTCAACATGTCTATCTATAGGGACGATCCGCCGTGGGGATGTTTCTATGTATTGATGGACATGCCAAACTATCCCACACTAGTAAGTTCAACTACTCAATTCGAGCATTTTTAACTTACAAAAAATCTTCTAAAAGATATACAAATAATAAAATGTAGAATAAATTTTATAATTCTTACGTGTTAAAGTTCTTTATTAAATACCACATTAGTGTTAAGGCTTGTTTTTTTGTGTGTTGCCACTTCAGTTGTGCCTTAAATTTTAAACATGACATTTACACTTTGTTAGGACATAAACGGTGCGGCCCCTTATTTTGGCGGACACGCGATGCCTTTTTCCGTTACTCTCATAACTGTTGAAGGCCGTCGCTACCCAATGGACATGTGCAAGCTTCCGTCTGGGCTGGATTACGACCCAAGGATGTTTTTGCACTTTGCCAATGGGTGGCAATATTACGTTCAGGCCGAGGATATACGTCACGGGTACTACTTATATTTTGAACGAGATGATTTTAGGACATTCAATGTCAAAGTCTACACGGCTAACGATATTGAGAGGCCTCCACAGAATCGGTTTACCATCAAAATAAAAAAAACTCATGTGGAGCGTGCATTATTGGTATGTGATTGCTTTCATGATTTACAGTGTGCTTGCATAATAAAAAATATGTTATGTTATATGATTTAATGTTATATGCTTTAATATTTTTTTTTTTTTTTTTTTGCCTTTTTTTGTTGTTGTGAAGCCGATACCCATGCAGTTTCGGGACGCACATATTGAGGGACAGGTTCCGGAGTTAGACGGTGCAGTCCTTATGTTCAATGGGGACACCTATCCGATGCTTATAGACCAATCGCATGGTAAGAGGCGACTCAAAGATGGCGATGTGCGTGATTTCTTTGAAGACAATGCCATTGTTAGGGATTCGGAGTTGGTGTTTACCTTGATTCCGTTTAGGTATCCCCGGTTTAGAGTGGTCAAAATTGATGTGTAGCATGTATTTGAACGACAAACATTTTAACACTTTTTTTTCATTATTATGGTCTTTGATGTGACGTTATGTAGGAATTGAATGGTAACAGCTTCTCAGGTATTTTGTGACGAATGATATGCTATGTATCTTAACGTGAATGAAACATAACCAATCGAAGAATTGTGTGTTAAACATTTAATCGTGTTCAATCATGTTTAGAAAAACATAATAATGTCAATGAAACATTACGGGTACAACACCGAAACATTTGAACACAACACCGGACATACATAACATTACAGACATTTGCTCAATGGAACAAAGCACGGGTACATGAGAACGGAACGACTACATAAGAAACAATTAGGAACATGTAATAACATACGGGTACAACACCGAAACAAATAACAAACATAGTAAAGAACCATTAAACAAACAACCAACCACAACTAACATTTTCATACACCACCAAAACAAGAACAAACATAGAAGGGAAAGATATAGCGACGAAGCTAATTCCACGGCCAATCATGCGCGTAGTCCATAGGAGTGGCGGAACAGGCAGTAGATATTGAATTTTCTTCTGGTTCAGGTGCACCGTGAGAGGAGATGTCGTTTCTGGGCTGATTCACAGAGCCATCAGTTGAACCGGTTTGACTGTGAATGGATTGCTTCTTTTTTGGGCCCTTCGAACTGCTCCCCATATAAAAGGCCGGACGCGGTGGTTGTTTTTTAGCTCTCGGAGGGATGTCAGTTCGAACGGGATAGGGAACTAACCTACTCGGTGGCAGGCGGTTGGGAGGGTAATCATCCACGTCGATAACTTCAACACCTTTGCCCCGGCCCTTACTACCCTTCATTTTATCTTCGTCTTCGCTGTCAGAAATGATACACCACTGCAGAGGATTTACGTACGGTGGCTCCTCGTAAAACAACTCCACAAGTTTGTTGTGATGTGGATCACCTTCCGTCATGTACGCCAGGGAAAAGTCATTCCACTACGGGAAAAACAAAATATAAATTAGAATGCAACTCTTGCGAAGAGGTATATCAAATGAAAACGATTTTATTTTAGGCAAAACTCACCCTTAGCATTTCATCCCAAGTACTGCCCGAAGCATGGTACTTGTTCTGCCCGACGTCGTATTCAACACCAGCCTTGTCTTTCAGAGCCGTGAAAACTTCATGCCGTTTCTCCAAAACTCCAACTCGTATTCCGATGTATTCCATCGTGAAACTCTTGCTGAACCACGCATTGAATGCTCGCGTAGCACCAAGTATGGACTCAGTATTATCTGCATTAGGAACAAATATACCACATAGCTTATCTTCAAGTAAGTAGTTTATAAGGAAGTCATCAAACTCTGGCGTCCAATTTAGGTCGTACAAATAGTCTGCTTGCACTAAACCAAAATCAGGAGCCATCGCAAAATTTATGAATTAGGATTTTTCTTGTTTTTTATAACTTCAGTAATAATTGACTACTTCCTTCAATGGTTGTGGAATACTTAGTATGTGTTATGGTGTTTAAATAGAAAAATTCGTGAACCAAATCAATCATGCATTCAATGGTTGGACCAATGGGTATGGTCTTATTGTCTATTCAATGCAGCTTTGCAGAAGTAGCTGTAAGCTACCTATAGACATGTGTAGTGACTTGTCATAGCCTGTCCCCCATTATCTGACGTTTTTGACCAAAAAGATGACTCCAGGGGTCACTTTAGGGTTGTGGGCATGCTCTTTCATCATAACACGACACCTATATGCATTGGTTTCATATTTATAAATTTCGTTGAGTATGCATTGATGTGATTAAATGGAAAAATTGAAAGCCATAAGACCAATAATGATAGCTCAAGAATTGCAGAACCTGGTAAAGACCTATCAGCTCAGCTATGGATGATAGCTCAAGAAACCTGGCATTAGACCTGCATTGAACTGCATTAGTACACATGTCCAGTCATTTCAAAACACGCAATTCAAAACTGCATTATTAATTGTCACTATAACGCAAACAACAAAATTTGTTTTCAACCTGCCAAGATGTAACTAATCTTCTTTACCGGGCCAGCTTGGCTATGAATAGGGCTCAATAATAGGTCAACATTGTATCCATAAAGTTGTAATTCAACAAAAATGATGGTAAACATGGTTGTGAAGTCATTTACTGCAATGAAATCAACCTTAAAGAAAAGATTAAGCCTACCTATACACCTGTCGTGAGTTGTCATATCACGTCATGTCAAATATAAAACTTTTGACCATGACGTTAACGACGCCTCAATGGTCAGTTTTCAGCCATTGTGACCAATAATGCATGTAATTATTTAAATTGAATATAAGATTTCCCAATAAAGTTGAATGCATAGTAATCCATCGTTAATAAAACAGTACAAAGTAGGTTTACAAAATATCAGTTATTACACACAGCCCTTGTGGACCATAATTTAAGGACATCATCATAGTTTATTCTACCCGACCTTACTTAAAAAACAAAAGACTGAAACAAATCAAAACAATGATCCAAACTGTAGATTTCATATATTTGAGCTTCTTCTCCAAACTTCGAGCTTTACGGACCGCATAATCAAGGCTCAACTGTAGTTCTACATTTTTCGCTGTTTCAATCTCCAAATTGTTCAACAACACCTTCTTCTCATTTTCCAACGTATTTTTCTCGGAAGCTTTTAAGTCTAGCCTCTCTGATAGCAGTTTCTCCATTTCTTTTTGGTAAAACATTTGGTCCCGCAATCGGTCCTTCTCAGCCTTAAGCTTGTTAAAACAAGCCTTTTGGAACGGCGGCAACTCGGGATCAATCCATAGAAACAGGGGACAAGGCTTTTTACCATCATTCAACTATGAAAAATCAAAATAATTCAGAGGTAAAACTTCATGTACATACTTGTTAACAAAAGAAAATACTATTTTCCACACAAACAAAACTATCAAATAAGATTTGTCACAAAGTGGGAATAAAATTTACCCTGATGTGAGAACATTTGCAGAACCTTCGAGCTGGATTTTCACTCGTTGTTGATGTCAACACATCGGCTACGTCGCCACAACCACATAGCCTATAATCAGAAGGACTACTAGAGGATCGGTTATATGGAGTGCTTGAACTCGTGTGAGAAAAATATGACATCTTGCTTGGCTGAAAAAAAGATTTTGAGAAAGTGCCCCCCTGTGGTTGAGCTTAATCACAAATTAACATCAAAGCACATATATATATATTTCAGTAAAGACCTCATAGTTACAAATTTCTTTGCATTCAGACACATTTAAGGGGTAAGCCATAAAAGTGCCCCCTGTGGTCTAGCTTAGTTATGAAAATGTTAAACAAAGAAAGTTCTGGTACTTCCCAAAATCACAAAAGGAATCAACATTAGGTATTGCAATAGCCAGTTAGCTGTTAGGTTTTTATTTTCACAAAATCACAAAAGGAATCAATGCACTAGGATACATTTATTCCAATTGCAATAGAGATCAATTGTACATGCTGTGAAGCTGACATTGAGTTCTTCCACAAAATTCAGAAAAACATTGATTTTTAATGTAAACATTTTGGTTCAAAATTTTTATGAAACACAAAAACCATAACCATAACATATTACCCTTCTCTAAGCACCCAACACAAGCAGTGCAAGGCTATCTTCAACCTCAACCTCAGAGCAATTAAGAAATATAACAGAGACAAACCGTACAAATGAAAAAAGTGAAACGAGTTACTGAAGTAAGAGGTATAAGCACTGCATATGATCGAAAAAACACTACTAACAAATTCAGGTTCAGAAAAGTCCTCCAAAAATCGTAAAACAACACCTCAAAACTCAGGTTAACCTACGAAATGAAGTACCTATCAGAAAACCTTTGTCGGTTAAGGAAATGAAAACCAATATATAATAAGCACAGCATATATGTTCAGAAAGATTCATATTCGAATCCGGCAAAACTACAGAAGGGTATATCCACAAGTTAAACATCACAGACAAAATGTGAACAACTTAAAGCAAATCTAATGACTGAAGAAGGAACCAAAAAAAAAAAAAATCAAAAAATCTTTACCACAGCCAACAATATAACCACAAACATAAAAATGGTATCTTTCAGAAAGACTCAGTACCCTTCAAGCTCGCTCTTGTGTTTTGAGCTCCCACTACATCATATGATACCCAGCAGACAATATTTCGAAACTTCCAAGAATGGATTTTTATGAAACCAATCGAAGTACAAAAACATTCAGCACAGAGAACTAAATCACTTGCACAAACAATCAGACAATGAAACCAATCGAAGGAACCTACTGAACGGAGTCAGACCCTGCGTGTGCGATTCTTATGGAGATAAACCCTCCGCCATTTTCACTTTCTTTCTGTCTCTATCTCTGTGTGTAAGCGCCGTCCTTCCTCGCCCGAAAATATCTGTGGACCTCGTATTCCCGAATGAAAGATTATTTCGACTCAAATCTGGAATTTCATCGATGCTTTGGGTTGATTAGGGTTCGGTCTCTGAAAGAGGGACAAATGATACGAGAGTGAAGACAAGGCCTCGTTTATGGGAGGGTAATTTGGGCATATTTTTGTATCCTATGAATTTATCCAGCATAGTAAACATGGGATAAATTCCAAATTATATAATCCCTCAATGTAAACATGGGATAAATTGCTGACATGTAAAGTTAACTTGATTAAATTGTCATATCCCATCACATAAAGTAAACGAGGCCCTAGGGTTCGTTGCACGCTATGCTGTCTCCGCGCCCAGATTAGGGTTTTAGGCGCTGTCGTTGAATATCGAGGTTTATCTATGGACTCAGAGAAGGACACCAAGGCTGAAGCCGCGAAGTAGGAGGAGGAGGAGAAGGATCTATCTGAGTTGGAAGATGATGGAGGTGAGGTAAAATCGGATGAGGCTGGAGAAAAGGAGGCTGATGAACCAGAGGAATATGAAAATGCTGAGGGAAAAAATGAAGTGAAAGAGGAAACAGAGGGAAATAAAAGAGGAGGCAGATGAGGGCAAAGGCGGTGATGGAAAAGACGAAAGAGATGAGGAAAAGACTGTGAAAAGTAAAAATAAGGGTTTGAAGAGAAAGATGAAAGACTAAACTGTTGAGTTGAAATTGCCCAAGACGCCCCGGGAGCGAGAGGGCCAAGGGAGAGGAAAATAGTGGAGAGATTTAAGGTGTACGAGACTCTTAGGAGCTCTGCCAGTGAGTCCTTGTCAATTGAGCAGGTACTTTGTGATGTTTCATTTTTGTTGGCACAATCATTGTATGCAATTTGAGTTTAGATGATATGAAGGAGAAATGGTAAGGAAGTGCTTCTCCATTGTCTATGTTTTGAACAAACATGTATGTATGTTTCTGTCGTCTGAAATTTTTTATGGTCAAATGTAGATGGCTCGAATGTTATTAGTTTTGATCATTGACTGGCCGGTCGGGTTTGCTGGTCAGTGGCTTTTGTTCTTATTTTGACTTTAGTGTATGATAAAAAGTAATCTTCTTCTGTGTTTCGACTTTTTGGTTGTGGGTCAAATGAGATGTCAATTATACAGATGAAAAAACTGCTATGTTGGAGGGGGGGGGGGGGGTTGAAAACAAATTAGAGGGAACTAGTGGATATCACATTTTTTTGCTTTGTTGTCAGAATAATTTATAGGTATATACATTTGCATAGATAAAATATGCAGGCCTATTAGGTTAATCCCTTTAAATTGGTGCTTTTGTTGCAAATGGAGAAAAGTTGTGCCTCAAATTATTTTATGTACGTTGTGAATGAATGAAAGATATCAGTTTGTATTGAATGTTTTATTGTTCATTTACATCCCCTTCTCTGGAGTTGGAGTCGGGGTTAGTTGGGATTCTGACCAATAAGTTTATTGAATCTATAATAAAAGCTCAAGGCACACAACTTAAGGACATCACTAATGGTATGCTGTTTCCTTTTCACCATATTGTTAATGCTTTTTTGGTTAATCAAATGTGAAACTGAGAGTGGGATGAATTTATCACTCGTGATTGGAGAGACTTGATTGTTTTGCTTTGTTGACAAGGTTCTTTTGGAGTTTTCTTATGTTTTAGTGACAGCGGTTTGAATAGTGAATATATGTTTGTTGAGATGACTGTTATACTTCTGCTTGTGGTGGATTTTTGATAGGATCATATCAGATATTATGAGTTTATGCATTTTTATACATTTTTACTGCATCATGTGCCATTATATACTGTTGCATTTGTCAAAGTCCATGTTTTGTGCCAAGTTCGATAAAGTCTGCAATTGTGTGCCACTTGTACAGATCAACTAGAGACCACGAGCTTGTATTTCTACTGTTACCGGTCACCTTTATGAGGGTGTTTTACTGTGATATAATGGTTGTTCTCTGGACCTCTCACATTATTAGGTACTTAGAATCCTCTCCCTGCTAATCCCTCTATAATTATTAACAAAAAGAAAAAAAAATAAAAATAAAATTGCAGATCTGATAAAGTCATTACTTTTATTTTTTATGTATAATATTAGAAGTATGTATGCGATTTCCGTCATAATACTTAGTATTTTAGTAAAAGCAACATATCATAGGGGATTTCTATTGTAGGGCAAATATACGTTGGCTGATAGCTGATATCTGGATACATGTGTAGGAGAATATTTTGTTTTTTTTCATCCATGCCTTTTTCATTGCTTGTGCTGACATATTGAGTCTGTATTGATAAAAAGTAAAGTTGATGACTGAAATGAAATGCTAGTGATTATATATTCATTTGGGGGCATGTGAATAGGCAGTGGTTTGTGATGCTCAGCAAACTGAGTCCCTAATTGCTCATGGGATGCTGAAACGTGCAACAACAGTCAAGTGGTTGATTCAAGTTGTGTAATTCTAATCTGTTAAAATTTAGTTTTCATGAGCAGCTTAATGAAAATTATAGCTGGAAGGTTGTAATTGATATTAGGTTATATTTTTAGTTCGGTTCCAAGTTTTTCATGTGGATATTTGTGTGATCTTTCAGATCTTCAACTGCAAATGCTAGAAGGGGCCAAGTCAACAAATTAATCGAAGTGCAGAGTTTAGAGCTGTATTGCGATATCCTTCATACAAACAATAGATCGAATACAGAGAATTCCGACGCTTTCAAGAGTACAGAAATAGAGATCTCGAAGATACCAAGTATTTCTCTATGTTAGCCCCATTAAATGTAACAGTGTCTTTGCCGGTAAGCATGTTTTGCTATTATTCTATTCTACAAAAGAATATTGTCTACACTTGTTTCTATTATATTTTTTTTTTCTTTCCCAATTTTGAGAAGAAATATAAATATATTTAGTCAAAAAAAGAACAGGAATTCCCATATAGGAGTACAACTCAAATTAACTATATTCACCATATAAATCTTTTCAACTTATATGTGTACATTCTTTCTTATGAAGTGAACAACGAAAGGATCCATAGAAACACTTAATTTATGTTGGACCTAAATATTTATTCAACTTCATTATATTTGAACTTCGTTAATAATAATAAACATGCTATAATTTCTATAGAACTATAGATTATACTATGTTCAAGACCCTTTAAAAGATTTACCTGTTCTATTTTTTTCGCAATTACCTGACTGCTGGATCAAGGATCTCCATTTCCATTTCTTTATGTTGATTCATTATCTGACGGCCGGTTTTGTAGGATTCGTCGAGCACTGATGCTCATGGATCTGATAGGAGCCTCCTCCTGCGTCTTCCATGATGGCCACTCCGCCGCGAGCATGGGGGCGCCGGTTCCTATGGTGTAGGGATGGCAATGGACCAGGTCGGGCCGGGTAGTTACGGACCCAGACCTGGCCCGCACCCCTGCCCCATGGACCCGACCTGGCCCGCACCCCTGCCCCATGGACCCGACCTGGCCCGTGACCCGTAACGGGTCTAGTCGTCAAGGCCCGTGCCATGGCCTGCTCTGGGGCGGGTCGCCCCGCCCCGTCCAAATCCATCTCGAAACGAACACCCAAATCCATCCCAAAAAAAATGAACCAGACAAAATATAACACCAAAAAAAAAAGAAAAGTGAACACCAAAATTCTTCTTACATATCTCAACTTTTCCAATTTCTAAAAATTTTGAGACCATATCTGTCCTCGCTCTCTGCAAGACTCTATCCCATTCACTGGCCTTTTAATTAACTTTCAATTTTTCGTCATCAATGAACAACAATAATTGAGAAGAGTAGAAAAAGGACGAACAATAGAAAAAGGACGGGGTGCAGGGAATAGGGATAGAGATGAAGAAATAAACCCCAATTAATTCATGTTGGCAATTTTTAAAAAATTTAGGGCATGTACCTAAATATATTTAGGAATTTGGGCTTCAAAAATATTTATGCTAATGCGCTTTAAATTTTAATACCAGGGCACACCATACATATACCTAATATATGTCTAACATTACAAATTACTTACAGGTCGGGTCGGGTCAGGTCGGATTCCAGTACCCGGACTTGCCCCGTTTGTAAAATGGGTTGACCCAACCTGGTCCGTTTTTAAAACGGGTCGGGTCGGGTCCGCCCCAGAGGCCTCGGGGCGGGGCGGACCAATACGGGTCCGGGCCAAATTGCCATCCCTACTATGGTGGTGGGAGTTTATTTATTTATTTATTTATTTTTGTTGAATTTGTAATGTGAATTGCTACACTTTAACACATGAGCCCAATTAATGCAGTGGCAAATATATATTAGTCTTTTTCTACAGTTTAAGCACATATATGTAGTTAAGATATATATGGGCTTTTTAGTCTTTTTAAGATATATGGGCTTTTAAGCCTCTGGCTCTATCCAAAAATTCATTCACATTTAAATACCAACCTTTAGAAAACCCTAATAATTCCCTATATTCTTCCGCCTCCGCCTCCTTTCAGTTTAGAGAGCGAGAGAGAGAACATACCTATATTCTTTTGCCTCTTTTCGGTTGAGAGAAAGTGATAGAGAGGAGAGAAAAACCTTATTATTCTTCTGCCTCTTTGACATTCATCATATTTTCATGCATTATGAGTGATATATTGTGATATTAGGCCTTGGTTATCGTGTGATTGTGCACCATTTTGTTTGATTTATTAATCTATGATAGAGGTGTTTTTGTCGTTGGTTTTGCAGGAAATATGGCCGGAAAAGCGTTGAAAATGGAATCGGGACGAAAAACGGCGAAAACGGGTGCAGAAGAGGTCACACGACTCGTGTGGGTAGTGACACGGGTCGTGTGGGTTGAGAAAATAAGAAACACAGGTAGTGACACGGGTCGTGTGGGTTGAGAAAATAAGAAACGCAGCTCCTTTTTCACACGAGTCGTGTGGATTGAGACACGGGTCGTGTGGCCTCACACGACTCGTGTGACCCAGTCGTGTGACCAGTCGTGTGAGTCTGGAAGTTCGCCGAAATGTTGAGAAAAGTCACACGACTCGTGTGGCATGTGACACGACTCGTGGGACGCGCAGACCAGACCCGCGGGGAATAGGATTCTTGTGCGATTTCTTCCCTTTTTTGACCCAGAAGTGCACTACAGTATAAAAGAGGCCTTAGGAACTCGTTTTTGTGACTTTTGACATCATTGGAGGCCTAGAGAAAGCACGAAACATACGAGGGATTCGAGGAAGTCAAGATTGAAGATTCGGGAACTAACGGCGACAATAGTTCTTCTTTCTTTTCTCTTTTTCTTCTTCATTGAACTCGATTTCATAGTTGAGAAAATCCGGTGGTTTCCTGAATAATTGGAAAGAAAATCTGGCCAAATTGTTTATATTGGAATGATTCCAGTATTTGTTTTTTCCTTGATTCTGTTTTGGAATGATTTAAAATAAGAAGAAAATCAAAAAGTAAATAATGGACTTTTTAATTGGTTTCCACAAATGAGAAGTCAATGGTGTTGTTGACCAGTTTTTTAAAAGTTTCCAGAAATGATTTATTGACCTCTCTTTTTCAATATATATAGATATGACAAAAATAAATTTTTTAAAAAAAGTTCACTAAAGATAGGAAAGTAAATAAATTTTATTTGCAAAAAAAAAAAAATTAGATTCGATTCTTTTCATATTTGTAGTAATATGACAAAAATAAAATTCTAAAAAAAAGTTTACTACAGTCGGCAAAGTAAATTTCATTTAAATAAAATATTAGATTACGATTCGTATTTTTTAATATAAATTCTAAACTTTGATTCAATGAGGTAGCACAATTTAAGTTTTTTTAAAACTATAATTGATAGTAATTTAACCTTGTTAAAATTCAAAAATAGTACCCTAAGAAAGTAAAACTAATTTGCACAATTTTTATTCCAATTAATAATCGGACAAATTGAAATTTTTTATAATCTTACCAATGAAAAATTGGATATGTAACGTTAAAAGCATCAACTAAATCTCTAAAAGTATCTGCATTGATCTAATTAACAAATGATATGTACATAAATTTCACTATAAATAGATCAATGCAAACTGTGATTATTGCATTCAACACACTCGATTTACGAAGTAGATCGTAGAAATACAACCTTTAATTTTTAATTATTTAAAAATGACGCCATCATGGGGTTTGATCAAGTCTAGAGGTCCAATAGGCCATTGCTCAAGCTTTGTATTATTCGCATGTTTCAAAAATCGTCCGAGAATATTTCTTATAAAAATGTGCTTGAGTTAATTTTGCATGTTAATGAGGTTTGTCACTTCTTTCTATTATTAATTTCTTTTTTTTTTTCCCCCAGATGTATAGTATTATAATTTGTTCTTTTTAAAGGGTTGGCGGATACCCGGTCTCATTAGGCATGTTCACATACCCAAATTCATTGACGAGCTTCAGGATGAAGAAGGTTATGTCTTTCATCATTATCAAGTGGAGAGCAACATTGACATTCACAAATCAACTATTAACAAATATCGCATCATACTTCATGGGAGAATCGAATTCTATAAATCTAATGGGCCATTTCCATTGTTTCGATTCTCTTTTAGAAGTTTTCTCACTTTGCGTGCTGTAGACAACATCGATGAATCAATGTTGTTTGGTAAGCCCTATATTCATTTTTTTATGTAAACCTATTATTATGTTTAAATTCTTTTATATGAATTCTATATTCAATATAATTATGCAATTTTATTATATTCTATTATTTTTAGATGTTATTGGCTTCTGCAAATGCCACTTTCATATGTTGGGATAGAGAGTGAATGGATGATTGACAATCACGTGAGCTTCTAAAACGTTAATTTTCTGCGTTAAAGATGACTAGTATTTAATAGACGACCGAGACGCTCTCCACCCAGCCTTAAAGACAGAACCTTGACCCTCCCCCTAGCGATGCCGAGATGTCGGCGACCGGAAGTCACAAACCGACTCTGGCAGGAGCAAGAGATCGAGTACGGAGCAAGAGATCGAGTAGAGAGCTAACCTCAAGACCCGACAAGAAGAACAACCTCAATCTGAAGAGAACATATGCGGTTTGAGCCACCACCATTTCCAGACCCAGTACTCCTCCTTCCACACTACTCCCGGACGCCGTCGGACTTCGCACAGATCCGACCACTTGCTCGACCTGGCAAAGACCGCCTGAACCCCTAAGCAATCGACAGAAGAAAGAGAGCCCCGCGACTAGAACATGATTGTGCAACGAAGAGCCGTCCACCGACGACCCGGACGACAACAGAAGGAGGCTCACAGCGGCTGAATTTGACGGGAGCTAGAGTTCGGCGATTTTGAAAATTTGGGAGAGGAGCAATCTCATTGGAGTGTTCTTATTTTGGGGTTTATTAATATGAAAGGTAGAAAAAATATTAATGATAGAATTTGTAACAGAAAATGGAGAGAAAAATTAAATAATTTTATTAAATATTTTGCCTACATATATATAGATTATTAAGTTTTAAGTGTACATCATATTAGACTATGTATAATAGGTTAAGAGGTTCACTTGTGGTACACAAAAAAAAAGCCCAAGATGAATTACTAATCAATAAAATATGCTCCAATGCTAAGAAGCCCAACATTAAGCTAGTTTCGTCTCATTCTCCTTTAAATGCTCTCTTCGTTGACCGCACACCTTCTCTTACATCTCTCTCACACGCCCACTACGGATCCGAACTAAGCCCAACTTTTCTTAAGCCCAAGCGACCATTTTGGCAACCCTATTTTTACCGAAAGAGAGCCGCCGCCTTCATTCTTCCTTCATCTCTCGCACGGCAGAATCAGGAAATCCCCCACACCAGTTCGAAATCGATCGATCGACAGAAAAAGCATCTCCCTCCCCTAAAATTTTCCCGTCGATCATCTCTATCGGCTTTCACTTTTCACCAAATCTTGCGGCCAAGTCGCCATCTTCCTCTTCCCCGACCGACCGACCTTCGGCAACCTTCCCCCAGCCGTCGTCTCCTTCGACCAACGTCCGGTCGCGTTGAAGCCAGCACCGTCGAGAGAAGCAGCCGTCGAACCCCTGTCCACGAGCAGTATTGCTGGCGTCCGTTCACCATCCATCGTCGCCGCCGCGAGTTCCACGCGCAGCCGCAGCCGCCGAACGGGCGAGACCTACCGGACGGACAGAGAGCAGTCATTTCCGGTAAGGAGCAGCGAACGCCGGGCAAACCGCGACCGGGAACCGCCAACCACCAGATTTCCGGGCGACCAGACCAGTGGGCTGAGAGGTTTCCGAACACCTTCATTTGGCAGGTACTAGTCGCGGCTGAAACCAAACATCGCCGGCGCTACCAGGTCCGACCCGACCTTCAACTGCTGAGTTTTTCTTTCTGACGGCGGGTTGAGGCGCCATTTTCTGATTGAAGAGTACCCGGGCTGATGGCCTGTTTCCGGTGATTTGAGCACCATCCGAGAGTGGGCTTTTCGTGGACTGAGGCGCCTTGATTTCTAACGGCCACCGAGAGCTTGAGCAGCGGCAGACGGGCCATTTTTTAGAACGTGTGGGCGTCCGGGCTGCAGCGAGCCGAGTCTTCCCGAGGCTGCTAGTGACCATGTTCGAATCCCAATTCGCTTTTCCTCTCCTCGTGTAGAATAGTGTGGTAATCTCGATTTTCTCTTCCTTTTTCGTTCGTTTAGATCCCTGTTTTGCGATGTGCGACTCGTTGGAGATTGAGAATCATGTTATTCTGAATTGTGGATTGCGAATCTTTTTTGTGAACTGTGAATAGTGAATCTTGTGGAATCGACACCTTGAGTAAATCTGTGGAATTGGTGGTTTCGGATCTTGTAAATGGAGATATGGTTATGTGAATAACTTGGTGTGAATAAATATTGATTTAGTGGGATGTTGGGATCTTTGGATTTGAGTTATGTTGGTGAGATTAATTGGTGAAGAAATTGTGTTAAAGTTGTGAAATTTCATGGACTCGGAACCTTTGTTTTGCCTTGGACTTATGTTGAAACTCTTCGAAAAGGAGATTACATTTGTGTGCTTAACTTGGGAAAAATGATGAACTTGAGACTTTGTTTTTGTTGCCTTAGGATTGTGTTGAGAACATTGAAAAATTTGAGAAGTTCGGATCTTTAAAAGTGGAGAATTATTTGTGTTAATTGGTGAAGTTGGGCTCTTGTGAATTTTGGTTATATTTGTGTGTTAATTTGTGTGTTCAGAAACAATGACACGGTATACCAATTTTGTAGAAGAAACTTTTTTCTCCAATGAGATATTCTTCAACCTCTATCCACATCAAAGTCTCAATTTGCTATTCCATTGGATTAAATGGTTTAGTTAGTTTATGCTTTCTCCATTCTAGTCCTGCTTTTTTAGTGTATTGACTTCTTTACTATCTTCGAAATTTTCTTACCTTCATATATAGTGACTGCTATTTTTTTCTCAATGGTGGTCTTTTCAAATTCTAGCATTTCGCTCACAGTGCATCATAAACATCCGCTGTGATTCTGAGGCATCAGTGATGATTTTTTTTTTAAAAAATATTTGTCAGTGATGAAGTTGATGACAAAGATATGAGCAGTATGCTGACAATTGTGGACATTGCTGGAGCAGAGAGTGAAAAGAAGACCTGCAATCAGGTAAATGTTACATTATGTGAAAGCAAATGAATAATTTCTTCCAAGTAGGGGGAAACCTGTGGCTAGAAATTTATCTAAAATGTTTTCATGTGCTTGTACAGATACTAACACCTAACTTTTCGATCTCAGATCAAAGTGCAAGGGCAGGTTCTGCAAGGATCAACTTAAAATGGGTGCTTGGCAAAATTAAACGGATTCGAAGCTATATCTTGACTTGGTCGTTTTTCTGGTATATTTACAGATTCTGCGATTTTCTAGCGATTTTCTGTTTTGTTATTCCTTGGCTGCCAAAATTATTTAATTTATGTTTTTCTGTATTTTGAGGTGCCTGTTAATTGAAGATATTATCTATTGTTTAGTCTCCAGGATTTGTCAAGATAAAACACATCATCTACATAGTTTCTTAAATGCACTATTCCTGTTATAGATCCCTAATGTGTAGTATCTACTATTGTGATGTTACTATGTGGACTGAACTTCTGCAAAAGCTACTTCTAACTTTTGATAAACAGTGGGTCTGTAGACAGTTAATCCGAATCATAAGTTTCTTAAACGAGGGCAAACCATTATAGAAATGGTGCCTTTTCTTTGGAAGAGGAAAAAGTATTAGTTACCTACTGCAACTCAGGCATGTTCACATTTTCTTGTAGGTATTCTAACATGGATTTATGCTGGCCAAACTGCCTAAGAACAAGTTATACAAGAAACAACATGCCATGTA
>BKCP01011625.1:4078090-4129081 GCA_008636005.1 Striga asiatica | reverse complement strand
TATATATATATATATATATATATATATCTTCCCCTTCCCCAACTTATAAACCCTACACTACTCCACACTCACTAAAACAACACACTCTGTATTCACCTCTCTCTGTTTCTCATTATGAAATTTCTTTAAAATCGAGACTGTTTGATATTCCGATGGACCGTGATTGGGTTAATGAGTTGGTTCAATTTGCTTATCAGTATATTCACGACCACGCACCTCAACTTGCGTAATAATTTTGTTTTTGCTTCCCGCTAATTACTCTTTTTTGTTTTTGGTCGATATAGTTTAGTTTAATTAAATTTTCATTCTCTGGATTTTTTTCCCGTAGTGGTGAAGGCGATGGCTGGGTGCTGGTGGGGGTGAACGGCCAAGAGAACCCAAGGCGGGCGGCGGCGGCGGAGGAAGGAGACGCGCGGCGGGAGCCGGCGATCGAGAGGGAGATGCGGACGGCGGATGTTTTGGCGGAGCAGGAGGAGGACGGCCCTCGCCTCCAGTACCCGCCCGACGAGGACGGAGATCTGTACGGACCCATCTTCGCCTCCGATTCCCAGCCGTCCGCCGCCGCGGGAGCTCCCGCCGGCACCGATCTCCAGCCGTCGTACGCCGTGCCGCTGCTTATCCCCGCAGCGGGCGACGGATCTGAGATCGCCGTGGCGGCGAGGTCGGTCATGGGCACAGGGAAATGGGTGGCCGAGGACGAGCCGGAGACTTCGTCGGCGGCCGCCGATCGGAAGGGGAAAGCGAAGGTTGTTGACGATGAGGACGACGAAACTGAGGTGAGGCAGTTTTACTTTTTTTTTTCTTTTTTAATCATGTGTTTTTCCCAATTTCTTAATTACAGAGGGGATATTGGATTAGCTTACACGTGTCCTTCGAGGGATGACGTCGTGCTTTGGGAGAGTGACACGTGTAAAGCTGTGATGCCACAATCCCCCACCACTAGCTGGGCCTGGGCAAATATATAACCCAGTAATTATACCAGTGCGTGTTAAAACCCCTGAATTGGAAAAAATAATTATTAGATCAAAAAATAGGATATAAAAATTAATTGATTGATTAATTAATTGATTGATTAAACTCACTTAGGGAAATTTAATTAATATTAATCAAATAATAAGACATTAATTATTAATTTAATAATAAGACAATAATTATTTATTAATTAAATAATGAATTAAACTCACTTAGTACTAACCCATTTAATTATTATTAATTAACTATTTAATTAATTGAACTCACTTAGGAAATTTAATTAATATTAATCAAATAATATGACATTAACCCATATTTATACACACAATAAAATTCTCAGCTCTTTCTTCTACACTCTAAATTGACCAAAGTTACATCGGGACTTATGTTACGATGTTAAAATCATTTATTTATTTATTTAACAGTTAAGAAATGACAAAGGTTTTTATATTTATTAGATAACTGATAAGTAATTGTAGAGAAAATTCAAGTTAATAGTTTAAAATGATATAATGACCATACAAATTTTATTTTTACGTTTTATGTAAAATATATGTATGTTTATTAATAAAAGATTGTAAAACATCTATGCTGTCCGGCTCGTACCGATGTCATCGTGAAAGGGTCAGACATAATATTTGAAATAATCAAATTATTAAAATAATAGTGAATCTTTCTATTTTGAGAACTTACTTATATAAATGTTTTTTTTTTTTTTTCAAATATCTTAATTGATACTACTTTCGTTTAGAACCGAGTGTCATCTTAGAAACTTTTGGATTTTATTTTTTCAATTTCATTGTATAAAACAATAAACAGAAGAGATAAAATGATCATTTACATATCTTATTCATTTGGACATTGGACGACTTATATATATCTTATCTAGAAATAGTTTATTATTGGAATTGAGCTTTAAGAAATCAAGATTACTCATAATTGAACCTACTTTCCCAACTTAAATCCTTAACTAAGGTGTAAGATGAAAATTGAGCTCTCTGAGAACTTATGATAACGAAAACGTAGAAGAAACTCATTTTAAATCAATCCAACTGCAATAACCTGTAAATTGTGTTGAGAATAAATTTTAACACTTTTATTGTATCTCTGATATTTTTTCCAAGTCTTGAAACTTTTAATGAATCATAGATTTTGTATAGCGGGCAATGAGAAAGAAGCTGAAAATGGTCGAGGCTGAAAGAGAAGGCAAAGGCATAGTGATTCGCGACCAGGACCTTGAGGTGAGTCCCCGTGCTACAAGAAAAACTGCATTTGGCGACGCTTATTTTTTTGTTTACTGACGCTTATTTTTTTCTGACATCAAATTTAGCAACACAACTCGCCAATAAGCGTCATTAAACAAAAAAAGAAGCGTCGCCAAATGCAGTTTTTTCATTAAACAAAAAAAGAAGCGTCGTCATTAATGTAGCACATGATCCTTAATTAATAGTTTACACCGTTCATATGAATTATCTGTACGCTTTCTTTTTTAATTCAACGTATATAAAGGTCAACTTCTATATATATAGAACCTATAGAATTCAGAAGAAAGGAAAAGGCAAAGCTGAACAATATAGAATTTTCATTTTGATCCTAATTTTGTTTTAACCAACACATAAATGAGAGATGCTGTGACTTTTCGTATTTAAGATCATAGTTTTTAAACCCGGCCCGGTGATCAATCCGGGCAGGTCCTCAGGTCACCGGGTCACCGGTTCAATCGTCGGGTCACCGGGTCAATTGCTGAACCGGATAATTAATTTTAAAATTTGTATATATAGTATTTTGTTATATAAATATACATAAAAGTAACAAAATTAAATGTCTTGTGTATAAAATTTGTATATTAAAGTGTTAATAATATGTATCTCATGATAAATATTTACCATATAAACATATATACATATTTTTGTTTTTAAAAAAAAAAAAAAATAAAAATAAAATATAAAAAATATATATGGACCAAGTCAACCGGGTTGACCCAGCTGGGTCAATGCCCCTAGTTGGCCGGGTTTTGGCCGGGTTTGACCGGGTCTTTGGTTGTCCGGTCCAAATACTCCACCCGGACCGGTTCCGGCTCCGGGTCGACCGGGTCCCGAGTCGACCCGCCGGGCGGTCCGAGTCTCAAAACACTGTTTAAGATGCTCGTTACATAATCCAAAGAGCTATTGACATGATGTTTTGTTTATTTGGTCGCAATCTTTTGTTTCCGTAGTACCTCTTCTTTATGAGGGGTATTAGAAGTGAAAGAATGCCTATCGTTTGCTCTCAGAAGAACTTATTTGCCAAAATGTTTTATTCAATTCTAGCTTTAGCCCATACCATTATGAACTGCTTGTAACGTTTTCTGCCACCAAATATTTATTCTGTACTTTGTGTTTTTTCTATTCTCATTGTCCCTTTCATTTCTATTTCTTGGCTACCTGTTTGAAAAGGCGGAAGCTAAAGTACCAACAGAGACAGACAAATCCAAATCCGACCAAGTTAACACCCAAACTGAGGTTTGTATATATTTCCTAGGGATCCTTTTTCATGCTTAAATTTCTAACTTTGCTTGCTTCTNCGACGCATCTATGATGAACAACGGCAACGAGCACATATATCTATGTCAACAGCAGGTCAAGGACTATTTTTCCTTTCATTAGGGTCAAAATTAGCTACTAAATCAAACACAAAAAAAGGGAAAATTGGATTAAAAAAAAAGAAACGTTTTTTATAATTTATAACGATTTTATTTCTGTAGATACTCGCCCATGCCATGTCATTTCCTTACGTGCCGCCGCCAAATATGACAGTGCCAGATTTGTCGAATATGACAATGCCAGGCGTGCCGGATAATGCGCTGCCAATCCCAACCGTGCCAAATGCGACTGTGCCAGAGATGTCGAATATTACAATGCCAGACGGGCCAACTATGACGCTGCCAGGCCCATTGATGCCAAATCCAACTACAGGCCCGGCTGGCCCGAATGTGTCGATGCCAGACTTGTCGAATATGACAGTGCCAGACATGTCGAATATGACAGTTTCAAGCTTGCCGAGGATTAATACGTTGCCAAGCCCAACTACAGGCCCAACTATGCCAGCTGGGCCGAATGCAACTGTGCCAAGCGTGCCGAACATTGTGCTGCCAAGCACGACTGGTCAGAATACAACTGTGCCACTTGTGCCGAACATGACAGTGCAAGGGGTGCCGATTATGACTCTGCCAGGTCGTGACTCAGAGAATGAAGATCGCGCGTAAGGCAAAATTTGGTATTCTGGAGAATGTTGCTATGTAATAGTTTTTAGAAAGTGTGTGGGTTAAATAGCTAAACTACGCAATGGATATTAAAAAATCAGGTAAATAAAACCTCAAAACTCTTAATTAATTATCAACTGCTTCCCATTAGCCAGATTGACACCAACAACAGCCGTCGTCTCCCACCCGTGGGCCACGGCCACTGCCTCCCCGTCGCAACTCGGGAAATCTTTGAGATGGTGCAACCCAAATTTATGGAAGTGTGTGATTGAGAAAGAATAAAAGAGAGTTAGAGGAGCAACCTGTAATTAGGAAAGAGATTTTGGAAGAAGAAGTGAAAGAATGAGAAAGTGATAAGTATGAAAAAGATTGACGGTAGAAGATAAGGGAAAACAAAGATGAGGTATTTGTGTGGTCAAAAAAGAGATAAGGGAAGGCTTTATGTGATGAGAATTGACCTCCCCAACTACCGTAGAAGATAAGGGAGGGGGAGTGGTCCTTAGCCAAATTTACCCGACACAGAAAATCAAGATCGCCCACAAGGAAAAATTTGGCAATGTCGATGCCCAGAAAATATTGCCATGTAATAGTTTTTACAAAGAGTGTGTATATCTTAAATAACTAAAACTAGGAAACTGTAGAATCTATGTCTGATGAGGGGTACCAGAGCTTCAAGGACCAATGGTAGACAAAATCTGCAGGCAAGTGAACACATATGCCGGTTTAAGACATTTCCTTTGCCTTGTTTAATATTATTGCCATAACCACGTCGTGATAGGATCATAAACCGGGAAAATAGTACCTTTTCTGTAAATAAGAGAAATGATTCCTCCTCCATTGCTTTCTCGAGCTCCTAAAGTTGGGAGGGAAAAAAGAAAGAAAAAAAAAAACACAGTCAACGAACAAGCTTGTTTTCGAAAATAGATTTGCAGTTTGAATGTTTTACTAAAGCAAAAAAGGTGCACCCGAGCACCATAATGACTCTTACATTCTCGGGATCTTCTGAGGAATCAATTTTGCATATTAGTCTCCGAAGTTTCTCATCCTTTAAAGAATCACGGATTTCACTCGATGAAGCTGCAATAGAATCCAGATCACAAGGTTGAGACAAAAATTAAATTAAGTTTATTGAATATGAAAGGACCTCCTGACAAGGTAACATACAAAATTAATGATCTGGTTAAAAATAATTAGTAACAAACCAAAGTCATCTCATATGCATGTACTGTCAAAACTAAGCATCAGGCAAATGTACAAAAATTTGCAGAATGCTACAAGTTACTAACATTGTACTGAGTAAATCAAACTCGACAATGCAATGCGTGCTCAACTCAAAAAGCATTGAAATAAAACTAGAACATCACTGTCTCAAGAAACTAATAAGTACAAACAAAAAGCATTGGAAGAAGAAAAAACGAAGCATAAACTAGATTATTCTATTAACTCCACTCTAAATTGGTAACTCGTAGTATAGAACAAAGGGATATGTAAAACAAACAATTAGTAGAAATTCATACCGATAGATTGCAGTTGGGACTCTTGCAACACTTCACTCTGCTCATCAACATAACACGGTTTGGGGTCATTTGTTGCCGAACTAACATCTAATAGACAATTATCAAAGTGTTACAAGCCATGATAGAATGTATCAATGTACCACAACAATCAAGTGATCAACCAACATCAGGATAGAACAAAGGTAGCAACTTTTAGGACTATAAAAGCTTATGAAATATCCGAAATCCAAGAGTATGCTGGTGATTATCAATTACCAACAAAAAGATTTAATCTTTCGAAGGGCCCTGTATCGTGCCGGTTATCTACTAAACATGATACAATAACTTCAAAAACTTTACTCCTGCATATAATCAACCAGCAATATCGAGGGCAGCGAAGCTGAGTAATTTCAGAAACAATGTTAGCCACAAACACACAAATTATCAAGGTTTCCTTTTCTTTTCCCCATTTAAATGAGCTCAAATTCACAATAAAGGTTCACCTGCAAAAGGCAGCAACATTTAAAACCAAAAGATATGATGTGAAATAAACTAAATACTCACAAGAAATTTCTTCATTCACAGACTCCGGTTTCGAACATGGAATTTCTGCAAGAACATTGCCAATCAAAAAGCCCATCTAGTATACAACATTTAGTTTTTCTAAAAAAAAAATAAATCAAGGGCTTGCCGGGTTACCTTTGTGTTTCTTGAAACAGGCTAGCGAACAACTTCGAGGTTTTGCCCAGATTTCGTACAACACAAACAGATGACCAATTACTAGCTGAAAATAAGGTTCTTTTCATAGATATCTACAAACGTATAAACAGTAAGCTCAACAACTTACTAGGGTACTAAGCAAGTCGGGCACTTGTACTTTGACGGCGCCTCCTCACAAACTTGACATTTTCTCGTCCCCATGTTTGTCTGACCTTTGATTGCAGTCTTGGAGCTCTGAGAATCCGTCTCAGTTTATTGTTCCCCTTTTCCCGTTTCTTGTTCTTTTTCAGTGGGTGGGTATTGGGCCACAACGGTTCAAGTCGGCCCAAGTAGAGAAGGGCTTTTTTTTTTTACACTAGGATTTACTTTAAATATTTTTCTCACCTTNTTTGTGGTTCTCTCTAAGATCTCTCTCTTTTTTTTTTATTATCTTTCATTAGTCATTTTTATTATTTTTTTAATATATCTTTCTCCAATGAAGATCATGTTTCTCTATAATTAAAAAAATTGTAATGATCTCCTCTTTCTCTTTATTTCTCTTTTTCTTTTCTGTCATGCTGACATTTTGATTTTATACTAATTTTACGGTTTCACTTTTGTAAGTGGAAAGCGAAGGGCTTGATTGTTTATGAAATAATTTGTTCAAAATGAATTATTTTGATTAACTATAGTTAATTTTGAAAAATGTGGTATAGTTAGTTATTAGTGGAATTTTAAGAATGAATTATAATAATATTTAAAATAAAATATTAAAATTGATTTGATGTAAAAGTAGGAGATAAATAATTGAAAATGATTAGAAATGATAGGTAGTTAAAATTGTGTGGGTGGAGGAATAGTGAATTAAAGTTCATGTGATGTGTAAGAATGATTGGTTTGTATTATTTAATTATAAATAATATTAAAGATAGTGGAGTTGAATTAAAGTTGAGTTAAATTTTGAGTATGAAATAAAGTTGAGTAAATTATTCCGTAAACAATCAAGCCCTAAGAATAAAATTTAAAAACCATTTTAGATTGATGAGACATTAGATTTGTAGTTGAAATGTGGGGGGATTTGAGTTTATTTAACTCAAAACTAGTACGTAACCCGTGCGATGCACGAGATGTAAAATTTGGAAGAATAATATAACCTCACGTGCATTAGGATCGAAATTGAAATCATTAAAATACATAAGAACATTGTTGAATCATAAAAAGTTCGGTAACAATCATATATTATTAAAAACCTCCTTGTACACAATATTATGAGTTTGATTATTTGGTAACTCTTCATTATCACAAACTAATATTTTCAAAAGAGACAAATCCTAAAAATCAAACTAATATTTTTGGTGAACAAACTAATATTTTAGGATTGGTGAACAAACTAATATAATAGGATTTCTATGATTTGTCTCTTTTTGGTGAACAAACTAATATTTTAGGATTGGTTATATAAATAAGGCTACCTGTTTTTGGTGTTCTTTTCATTCATTTTCATTCAAACAATCTGATGACTTGTATAATGAAATCCGAATCTTAAGCCGAAATATTTAAAAAAAAAGTTTTTAAAAAATGAAAAATCAAGACAATCAGTTCAGATTAATTAAAGGTCAAAGAATATCCGCTCCTTGAAATAAAGACGTGTGCCATCATTAACCAAATATCCGGTTGTTGATATAGAGTGGTTACCAAAAAATAGAACGCAATAAGGACGCTCCATGGAAATATCAATGGGATAAGGTCATAACATCTCGCTATATATTTTAACGATAAAAGCTCAGATGGAATGATTTATGATAATTATGTCGTAATTAATGAATTAATGAGAAGTGTGAAAAGGACATAATTAATGAGAAGTGTGAAAAGGACAAAAACTTACCAGTTTTGGAAAATATTTAATGTAAATCCGACATTGACCATAATTTGACCTACTATTTTGGATAAATGTTAATTCTTATTATATAAGTATAGATTGAGATTATGTAGCTCATAGATTGTTGGATAAGCAAATGTTCTACTTTTATTTGGACAAGCCAAATGAGCCAGAATCATTCACTATGCATGCTAGAACTCTAGAAGGGTTCATGGAGACGAGTAGAAAAAAAAAAAAAAAAAACACAATTCCAAATCCAGGCTAGCGCGTACAAACTCTAGGAGAGTAGATGCGTGCCAGGCCCATTGCGGGCTCGACGAGTTGAACAACCAATCAATTAGGCGTGACGGCTCGTCAGACGCGACTAACACGCGACCCGAACGCACCTGCTCATGCATAAAATGTTTCAATTTAATTTTAGATGATCTGGCACGTCCCATAATATATCTTTTAACACATGAAACTCTTGGGAATGTCCAAGAACATCTATAAATACTATGACTTGAATTTCATCAAAACTAGTGACATTGAACCCTTTACACTTGTTAGTAAGCTTTGTCCTCGACTATGCTATTCACGTAATCCATTTTCACAGTGCACGATCCAACGTCAATAAATACTTTCGATAAAGATGTTAGGAATCTTCAATCTAGAAAGCTCGAATGTGTTTGGTGTCTAGACCTCGTGATGTTTTAATCTCACAACTTCGATCAAATAGAAAAAGGTAATGAGGTATTTATAATTAGGTGAAACCTAATTATATGGTCGTAGGAGATCCTATGGTCCAATAAGTAATTCATAATTGTGAAACATATTATATTCAAGTACTAAGACTTATGATTTGATCTTAGCTCGAGTTCGATTACTAACTCATTTAGTTTAACAACAGTGCTTGACTCAACTTGTTAACTGGTTTGGAGTCGAACCCGAGTTCAACTAGGCAAATTTTCAAATCAGGCTAGGCATCAGGATCCCCACTCTGGCCCGTTAGTGTATGTTAGTTCGGGTCGGATCATCCACGGGTTCACCCTATAAATGAACCCTTACGGTTGATCTCCATTTTCTCTTGAACAAGGCAACCCAAAAAATCTCCCTCGACCACAGATAATTCCACAAGACAACCTCAGTTTTCGATCGGAATTCACACTTGGAACCATGGGTCAAGGAACACCCGGCGGCCTAAACCGTCAAAATCAGGGAGACCGCAAAAACGACGGTGACAAGAAAGAGAAGAAGTACGAGCGGTCGGCGCCTCCGGCCCGCGTCGGGCGCAAGCAGCGCAAGCAGAAGGGGCCCGAAGCGGCTGCCAGGATACCCACGGTGACGCCGCTGACGAAGTGCAAGCTGCGGCTTCTGAAGCTGGAGCGAATCAAGGACTACCTGCTCATGGAGGAGGAGTTCGTTGCGAATCAGGAGAGGTTGAAGCCGCAGGAGGAGAAGACGGAGGAGGACCGGTCTAAGGTCGACGACTTGAGAGGCTCGCCGATGAGCGTCGGGAATTTGGAGGAGTTGATTGATGAGAACCACGCTATTGTCTCGTCGTCGGTTGGGCCGGAGTATTATGTGGGGATCTTGTCGTTCGTGGATAAGGATCAGCTCGAGCCTGGGTGTGCGATTCTTATGCACAATAAGGTGTGTTTTCGTGCTTCGCTTGCGTGAATTGAGGATTTTGTGTTGCTTTGTGACATTAGGGTTTATTTTATTTCGGTTTTATAGGTCATTCATACGTGTTCTTCTAAATTCTTTAGCAATGAAATGTTGTATTTGACAATTCAAATCTAGGAGAAAAAAATATCATTTGATTTCGTTAGGAGGAAGAGAGTTGAGGGGATTGGATACTGAACGAACAGCTCCAAATTTAGTTCACAGTGTTTTTGTGATTCAATGATGAGTTTACCCAGAATTGGACTCCACTTTACATGTAGTTTTAGCTTGGAATTATCACCTGGGGACACTGGTTTCATTGACCTTATACTATATCAGCCCCACTAAAGCTTTGCATTTCTCTAATTGTCGCATGTTTGATAGTGAGTGAAGCTGTGTTGCAGGTGCATGGATGTCTTGGTTAAGCATTTAGTGTACTGTCCTTTGTTTGGATCCGAACTAGTTATTGGCTCATGGGGAACTTTTATCACTGATTCTTGTTCTAGTGGAAGTAACTAAAGTAAATGTCTGCAGTATGATGAAGATCCTTCTAAGGACAATAGTTTGTGATTGTTTTCGTTTTGTCTTTTCTCTTCTTATGTGTTGGTCTGTATAGTCAAAAGTTTCATTTGCGTGTTGGGGATGCACTGCTGTTTTTATTGTTGGAAAGAATTTATATGCAGTCATTTCTTGTATCAGGTGCTTTCTGTTGTTGGACTACTTCAAGATGAAGTTGACCCTATGGTGTCTGTGATGAAAGTTGAGAAAGCTCCGTTGGAGTCATATGCTGATATTGGTGGTCTGGATGCACAGATCCAGGAAATCAAAGAGGCAGTTGAGCTTCCATTAACACACCCAGAATTGTATGAGGATATTGGTATTAAACCTCCCAAGGGTGTTATACTCTACGGAGAACCTGGAACTGGGAAAACTTTACTTGCTAAGGTGTGTGACTTGATACTTGTGTATAAAACCTTCTAGGAAGATAGAATTGGCTGATCCTATAAAACTGGTCTCTGTTTCTTGAATCCTTTTGGTGTTTAACATTGTTTTCTTTGTGCTACTCCTTTTATTTACTAACAGGAATGCCCCAGGAAAATAGTTTCACAATTCTTTACATCCATTCTATACATATTATTTCAGGGTCAAACTTGACGTAGATTATTTAGTAGTACCTTACTGGTAGATGTTTTGTCCTTGAAATTTCTGAAACTTGTTACGTCAGTCTGCTGTTGGTTTTCTTTTCCTCAATCTCTGAGCATTGTTGTTCATGCATTGATTTGTTTTATTTGATTCGTATAAAATGTTTGAGATGAAACAAATATTTTCCATATGGGGATTTGAAGGTGATGTTCTGTAGAGAATTGTTGCATATGGCTTTTTTGTACTGAATAAAAGTTATTAATGTTTTCAGCAATTGCTTTCTTGATATCTCTCACCTCCCTTATGTAAAAACTTATGGTTTCTGATTGTTTCTTAATATCTCTAGGCCGTCGCAAATTCAACATCGGCAACATTCCTGCGTGTTGTTGGAAGTGAATTAATTCAAAAGTACCTTGGTGATGGTCCCAAATTGGTGAGAGAGCTTTTTAGAGTTGCCGATGATCTCTCACCATCCATTGTGTTTATTGATGAAATTGATGCAGTCGGTACAAAGAGGTAATATAAAGATTGTTAATGCTGTTTTAGATTGGAAGCGTGGTATATATTAAACAAATCTTTCTACAGGTATGATGCCCACTCAGGAGGTGAACGTGAAATTCAGAGAACTATGTTGGAGCTGCTGAACCAGTTGGATGGTTTTGATTCAAGAGGAGACGTAAAAGTAATCCTGGCCACGAATAAAATCGAGTCTCTTGATCCTGCCCTCCTTCGACCGGGTAGAATTGACCGTAAAATCGAATTCCCACTTCCAGATATCAAGACCAGGAGGCGTATCTTCCAGGTTTGTGTGTGGTTAGTTATCACTGATTTGTTTTTGTCAGGCTGATGAACTAAATATACCTTGTTTGTTTGATTCTTTTAGATACACACATCAAGAATGACGTTGGCTGAAGATGTTAACCTGGAAGAGTTTGTTATGACAAAAGATGAGTTTTCTGGAGCTGATATTAAGGCCATATGCACTGAAGCTGGTTTGCTTGCTCTCAGAGAACGTCGCATGAAGGTAAGACGAACGAACAATTTCGTTGATGCCCAAACAAGACTTGATCTTACTTTGTGGGTGTCATATATGAACTCATTTTGGGCATTTTTGAATTTGATTATTAGCATGAGAATAATCTGCAGATCACGATTATGTATGATGAATCTGTAGAGGTGGGATATAGTTTACCACATCATGCTGAGCTCACCCTTGAACATATTTATTTCTTTTGTGTTTGTATTTCCAGAGCTATACTTTGCTGGTTTTCTGATGTTTTCATTCGGTGGACATAAACTATATTGATAAATCCAAATTTCATGTTCAGGTGACACATGCAGATTTTAAGAAGGCGAAAGACAAGGTCATGTTCAAGAAGAAAGAGGGAGTTCCTGAGGGGCTCTATATGTAGAGTCATTGTCATCATGTTATCATTGGAATTAGTTGTGTAACGCTTGTTTCAGTTTTTAAACTTTTGATTTCGTGTGTGTTCAATCAAAACTTTCGGAACTGGCTATGGCAATTATCATGCGATAAAACATAATTTCAGTTTGATGGTATGCTTGAGCTTTGATTTTTGCTAATATCCCTTGTCAATTGCTCTTATGTGGAAATGCAGTTATCCCTTGTCAATCACGTGCAAGATTTTGCAACCAGTAAGTGTATTTTCACATCAAGTGATCAAGCTTTTACTTACGAATCTTTGTAAATTGTAAAAGTTTCTTTTTATTTTGTGTGTATGTAAATACAGAAAGCTTACTGTGCCCAAGGCACGAAAATTCTATTATTGGGTTAACTGGAACTTAGAAAACCAGTCATTAGTGTTCTCAAAAAATGCTATTATTGGGTTAATTGTATATTGTCTGTCAAGCTATCACAGTTTAAATTTTAAAAGGTGCTCTTGCACGACTAGAGAATGCACTTTTTCTTGTTTAGTTTGAACTATATTTATTGACGAGGACCATCGAAATCTAACACGTCTTATTTTATGTGAATTCCAAATTAGTCAATAATAAGTCAAATAGCCAACAAAATCATAAACAAGGACAAGAGAATGCAGGTCTTCGTGTGAACTTTGAACTATATTATTAACGAGGATCAACGTAATCTAACACGTCTTATTTTATGTAAATTCAAAATTAGTCAATAATAAGTTAAATAGCTAAAAAATTCATAATAAAAGGAGAAAATTTCAGTAGAAATTTGCCTAGGTTGGTGGTAATTAACCACAAAACACAAACATCGTATTTCCATACAGAACTTGAGCAAGAACTCGACAACCAATGACAACCACAAAGACCAAAGCCAGTACAAGTAATTCATAAAACAAACTCAAACTCACAAATCCCACTAAATCAACGTAAAAATAAGCCAACACTAAATTAAAAGAAAAGAAAAAAAACATTCAGACGTACAAACCGGAAATAGAAAACGGCCGAGAAAAGTCAAAGCACCAGCCTAACTTCAAGGGTACGGCAGAGCTCCGGCACCACCAGCTCCGCCACCAACTCCGCCACCGCCAAGGCCACCGAGATTCCCGATGCCGCCGGCGCCACCAAGACCACCGGCCGGCAGAGTCCCAACACCACCTCCGATGCCGCCGAAACCATTCACCCCACCAAATCCGCCGCCTCCGCCAACACCGGCGCCAACGCCGCCGAACGGAATGCCGCCGTTGCCGACGCCGGAGTATCCTCCGACTCCCCCAAAGGAGGCGTAGTTCTTCTGGTCGGCAAGGCCAGCGTCGCCGGTCAAAGCCCTGGCCGCCGCCTGATGGGCCCCGAGAAGAGTGAAAAGGAAAACGAAAGCCAAAGCCAGCCGAGCCATTTTCTCTCTCTAATGTGTTCTTCTTTTTTGGCCTTTTTTTTTCTTTCTTTCTGGAGATTTGGTGCTATGTTAGTTGATTGGGCTGTCCCTTTTAAAGACACTGGCTGAAGGGAATTTACTTAGGGTTCAGAGAGCAGTTGGAGGAAATTCAATGCATGGGTCAAATGCAGAGTTCATATGGGTTCTGATTATTTTATTGAGTTATAATGAATTTATGTGATGTATGTGACTTAGAGCATTATTAGAGCATCCACAATGCTTTGGGTTCAATTACATAAATTTGTATGTCACCTAAGAAATAGACCTAGTTTAAAAACATGTATTTTCCAATGCAAACAAAAGTAAACTGGGTCCTGCTGATGTGACAGCCAAAAAAAGAGACCCGGTCTACCATTAAGTTTATTTTAAGCCCAAGTACAAACCTAGTCTCTTTGCATTAGAGTGAGTTTTATCAATTTTACATAGTTTTATCCATGTCATCCAAGACTTGGGTTTATTTACATGCCATATAGGTAAGACTAGACCCAATGCATTGTAGATGCTCTTACTTGATATATGTGACGTAAAGCATTATTGCTAAAAAGAAGATACCCCAGTCAGAGAGCTCGCAGATGCAACTTAAGGTACCGGTCGACCTGTTAAGACAATTTGGAGGTAACGACCTCCAGAAGTTCAGATACAGAGAGAGACCTCGAGGCTTCGAGGTCGCAAGGTGGAGAGGTCGGGTATTGACCTTGTCTAGGTCTTATGGCAAGGAGGTTAGGAGGTCATGGTTACGAGCCAAGGACCTCATGGCTATGTGGTGAAGTGATGGGGAAAAGAATTCTAGTAGGAAGAAAATTATAGCTTTTTATAAGGAGGCTTGCTTGGATAGAGACGTGATAAACTAGGAAACAAGATCTGGTTAGATCTCTTTTCTACCAAGGACTCTCTTGGGTATCAAGACATCAACTCTATATATATAAGCGTAACCAGGTTCTATGTTACTATTATCGCAATTATACGCAATAAGTTCATATATCTCAGATTATTCTCTCAAACCAGTTTTGACTTGAGCGTCGAAGTGTCGATCACCGGAGCTCGAGAAAGGCAGACGTTCGAGGATTGATCCATTCAAACCGGTCTGCAGCAAATTGACACATAAAATTGGCTTCGTATGTGAGAATAAATCCAGTCTTTTATCAGCTATAAGGGGCGAATCAAGTTTTCACAAGTAGTTTTCTTTAAAGAGATCATGGCAATAGGTAACTCGGGAAAAATGCTATCCCCGTCGCATACGATGTTGACTTCAGCGGAAAGCTCATCAAAGAGACTCCCGGAGGCCTAGGAGCTGGGGGTCGTTCAGGGGATAACAAGGTGTTGCACGGGAGAAAGCTCCCTTGGCAGTAAAGGGGAGATCGACAAGGGTAAACCGGTGGTCGAAGAAGTCGCAGAGGTACAAGTCCAACTGCCCGAGGGAATTATGGCATTAGGATTATTTCGGGGCCCATAACTTTGCCCTAGTTAGTATCACAGAGGTTGCAGGCTACGATGTGCAGTGGGTGGTCGGCAATACGGGTAGCTCAGTCGACATTATTTTATATATTTTTTCAATAAAAAATAATATAAAATATTAAATATAAATACTAAAGTACTAAATATATTTTTATAATATAACTAGTAAATTATTTCGATTGCATAGGGTAACTCGGTAACCGACCGAGTGAACCGATTATTTCAGTTCGGTATTAGTTTGATTTGTGACAAATCACTACAAATGTCTATGTTGCAAGTGCAAAATAGTATAGACGAATTACACAGTAATGACTATCATAATGCACCATAGCGAGCGAAACGATAAAAAAAAATATATATCGGTCATTCATTGGTTTTACAATATCGGTCATTTATTAAATTTTTAATAAATTATATATTTGACCCATAAGTTAAATTGCAATATAGTTAGTTTTTTTCAATTTGCATATAGGTCCCTCGAACTTATCCAATACTCGAAATGAAGCTCCCCAAACCCCTCAACACCTCTGCTTCTCGTCCTTCGCCCGAACCCCACCGCAGATACGTACGCGGCTGTCGAGTGCATGCTGATGACCATTGGATCGAGCCCGACGACGGTGGCCTGAATCGGGATGTAACCTGGGATCTGTAGTTTCTCGGCCACCTTTTAGTGTTCGGACGACACGGTTTTGTCCAGCCTCGGTAGATGGAAGAATAGGGAAAGCGCCATGGAGGTGGACGGGAAGAAGATGTACGAAAGGATGTTTAATTCGGCAGCAACCTCAAATCCATCGGTGCCGAAGAGGTCAACGAGAAGCGTCGCCGGCTGTCTTCCGCTGTCGATCAGGCTTTTCAGGGTGGCGCTGATCGAGGGCAGAGAGCAGGTGACGATGAGCGAGATGCGCGTCTCGATTTTGACGTCTGTCGAGAGATCATCGAAGCTGAGAGTGTGGGAAGAGAGAATGCCAGATTGGGTGACGAGGAGAGGGCCGTCAGTAGGGACGATGAGGGTAGTAAAGACGCGGTGGCAGAGGTGGAGGTTAACGGCGAATTGGCCGAGGGGGTTGAGGTGGCCCATGGCGAGGATGGGGAGGATGGTTGTTCGTGTGTGTATGAGAGAGAGTGAGAGAGAGAGAGAGAGAGATGTGGGGATGCGTTGGTGGGTGGGGCTCACTGTCACTTGTTGCATGGGTGTAGATATGTAATGTATAGTTTGCTGAGTGGTCGAATGTATACATACATTTATTTACGAAATTATCACTGTATGTTTGACTGCCGTATTTAAAAATTGGTTTGATTATTACCGTTATCTTGATGGATCTAATATTTCATATTTATTTTCATTTCTTTTATATATATATATTCGGCTGTGTAATCTTTGAGTTCATGCACATGATTTTGCTCGTTGGCAGTTGAGTCACATTCGATGTCATCCTTAAAGGTTAATAAAAATGCATGGGCTACTTGTTATTTTATGGGCCTAAAAAAACAAGAAAATATAAACTGAGTACTTTAGTTGAAGTTAAAAATTAAAATTTGCAACCTGTATAGAATACATTTTTCTTTGCTATTGCAACTATTTTTACAATTTTTAGTACATCTTGCAAATTTATAATTGATAACCTTCATTTGTGTCTCCTATTATAGAGTTCGTACCTCCTTAATTTCAAAGGGATTGGTCCAGACACAGTGGTGTCAGTTGGCATTGATTGTACTCTTATAATTATCGAAAATAAAAAGTACATCTTGAAAATATTGCCAGAATGGTTTCTATGAATAATATTATGGTCCAAAGTTTTTGAAAACTTCAAATTGTGCTTTATCACAACAATACTTTGGGTTAGTACATGGGAAATCCAAAAAAGTGCAAATCACATGTAAAACTGATCGAAAATTGGATGTACTTAACTGACGCAGCGAAAGGTATACGATGGGAACAAGAAGAGATAAAAAAAACCTCTAACAGATAACTTTTTTCTTATTCCACCAAAACTGATCGTCCAACCCTTCTGCAACAAAATAAATAGACTCCTATGCCTAGTAAAGTCCTAACTTGCTAATCAAGTTTTAATCCTAACAGATAAATATTATCCTAACAATAAAAAGAATCTTATCCTAACAATAAAAAGAGATAAATAAGTAGTAATAAAAATAATAATTATGTGAATAAATAATTATTTTAATGTTGGGATTCGATCGTAGTTCTCCAAGAAAACTATCGCGAGCTCGTCTTCATCATTAACTCGGATCAAACCGGTAAATTTATTATATCTACAACAAGTCAACAACTGCTAGTAGCAGATCACCTAAGTGGAAACAATTTAAAAGTAAAATAAATGAAAATAAATGACTGCATAAAAATTTGTAACTCTTTTGGCCAATTGCCAACAACTCATAACTTACCACAGTAAAGTGCATTTACACTCACAGTTATTTAGTAAAGAAAGCAAAACGCTGTCGTTTTGTATTTCAAAATGTTACTCTTCAAACTAGTCCATCCTTTTCTACTTTAAATTTGCTCTGCAGTTGCATCAATTGTAAATTGGAATTCTACGCAGCTAATAAGTTTGACTTTTTGTCATAAAATTCTTATATGAATCATATGCAGCTAATAAGTTAATTTTTTGTCACAAAATTCTTATACGAATCAGCTTAATTTTTTTGTCACATATTCTCATTATACATATATGACCACAAAATTAATTTTTTATCTCATTATACATATATGAATTAGCTAATATGTTGACCACGAAAGTTTAGATGACGTCCTCCCTTCAAAATATACATATATGGATATTAAAATTAAGTCATTTCATCATTTCGTACAAACATGATATAGAGTACATTTTGTAAATCACAAAAAAAGTATCAATCTAAATAAAAGCTAAAAACCATTAAAAAAACTATTAACACATATCATATATAAGCTTTGAGATGGTACGTCAACGCTCACCATTGTCACACCATTAGACTAAACGAGAAAATTGATTGAGAACTATAGGTTTGAATTTTTATGTTTAAATTCAACATGTAATAAAAAAGATCCGCATTTAGCATTTATGTATCTGTTTTGCTGCTCTCTCGGCACTGTCATGCAACATAATTTAAAAACATGATGTTAGTAGTTTTACATTAAAATCTCCCAAGCCACTGATAATGCAAATATTGAAGGAGAAAGCAACATCATAATATCTTGGCAGCTTTGTGAAACTTTCATATCTTCACTGAAACATTTTCCCCAATATAGATATTAGGTTGATTCATGGAGTGAAAATATAAGATACAAACAATACTATTATGGAAACTCTATAAACTCGCTAATATTCCATAAGAGTACAAACGTGGTAAAATCGAGCAGAATCAATGTTGCAACACGGGACAGGTGTACAACGGTTTATCATTTTCATTATTGCTTGTACGAAAAATCTATGTCGAGGAAATTCTTGCTCCTAAAAAATGCCATGACACATATACAGTCCATATTTAGATTCAAAACACAAAAAAGGTTTTCTAAAGAGTGAATCTTTCTCCAAACGGAACAATAGCGTTGCTGCAAAAATAACAAACCACCATGCGTAACTTGTGTAATATGAACATAACTTTTACTAGAGAAAATATTTTGGACTAATTCTTGAACTTACTAAAAGATAACCTTTACATCTACAACTCTTATGAAGACTTGGAGTTTTAATGAGCATGGTAACAGAATGAAAATAATACAAGATTCAGCATCACTACTGCTGCGAAAATTTGCAGAAAACAGCTAAGCTCCTTGTTCTTGTTTTGTGCATAACTTTTCATAGAAAATAGATATTGGCGTAATTGTTGTTCCTACAAATATCAGAAAAACATATATACAATACAACTTTCATGAAAATAGTGAAAACAGAAAAAATGTTAGGAAGGTGAAAACATACTAGTCAAACAGCGCACAGCTTGTCTGGCAGCAATCTGTCTGCGCAGTTATTGTATGTTAATCATAAATTTTCATATAAGAGTGATAATGGGTTGATTCTTGCTCTAACAGAAAGCCAATTCATGGAACTACAAGTTTTGTGAAGATACCAAACATATAAGACTATATTAAAAGGGTAAAAACAGCAGATAACCAGACAGGTAATGCACAACAAGGAATATGGACAGAAGTTTAAAATATAACAATAAAGTTCCAAAAGATTATCAAAATATAGCGTTAACAAGCATGACAAGGTAAAATATACTTGATCTTATAAAAACTATGTTGTCACACCACTTGAAGCCTTTGTCTCCACATAATGAGATGCGATGTTTTAGTGAAGCCTCTCTTCAAAAATATCCCCAATCAAATTTTGTTATTGATAATAGTATATCCCCAATCAAATTTTGTTATTGATAATAGTAGGATTATTAATTTCCCATCAACAACATGAATCAACAGAACTTTCACACTAAAGTTATTAGCAACGATGCAAACAGAAATTAATTACAAGGGAGAAGAAAGAGACAGAAATTTTACCTCCATTCGCGACAAGGGAAACACGACGGCTGTCACTTGTTTAAAATTTAGAATCAAACATGAGTTGATCGAGCCAACATATCTTTATAGAAATTGCTTTTGCTGCAAGATAAAAGGCCGGAAAGTCAAACTCCCGATCTCGGCCCTCAGGATGGCCTTGGACGAGGCCGACCAATCGTTCAACATGTCCCTCATAAGTTGCACCAAAGGGATTGACCACTAGGCGGCCAAAGACAAGAATCGGGCCGCCTCGGCTATCATGACCATAACCACCAAGAGTGCGTGTGCCGTGTAGTTCGAGGGGGTGTGCAGCCAAAGCACGACACGACCTTGAGCGTAATCACGTTGACGCCTAGGCCAGTAAGAGATCTATTGCCCAAGTCACAGTAGCTGCCGCTGTAACCCAACAGTTTGGAGCGCTTGATCAGTCGAAGCTGGCCGTAGAACTCGCGCCATGTGTCGGCTCCGATCTTGTATCCTCATATGCACAGATTGTCTATGCGAAGAATGATACCGACATCCTTCTCACCGCACATCGACTTGATGGGTAAGACTGTCAACGCTTTGAACATCTCATCTTCCGTGGACTTCTGAGACTCCAGGACATAGAACACATCATCATCACCACCACCATCAATATCCCCCGTCATCTCTCTTTCTCGGGCCTTCACCGATTTTGAGCTTCGCCAGACCACCCACGGCTCGGTCACGCTGATACACCAGTCCACGGCCACGGTACGCACTGCCTTCTCCCCTGAAACCCCTATCCCCACTCCAACATTTCATCCATTTTCTTTTTCTCCTTTCCATCACCACCACCCTTCCTTCCACCATCACCACCACTTTTCCTTCCACCACCACCACCATCTTCCCCATCACTTATATCTTTTTTCTTTATACATCTCATGTTTAAACGTTAGCGTATCACTTTCAAGTATTCGAGATAGTAACTTCTGAAATTCAAAAGCTCCAGGTACCCAATATTTGAATCGTCGGGCACTCTGTTGTCTTCCATTTCTGAGATTCTTTTTTTTGGATACCAAGTTTGTGCTTAGGTCTGTGTAAATGAAGAACAGTTTTGAATAGTGACTTGTTATAGCTGTATTTTAAAGTACTGGTAGGATACAATACAAGAAAGAAAGATTGTCAATTGACATGGGTTGATAAGGCCCACATGTATTGGATCTCACTGAAGGCCCAAAAGGAAATGCAATTAATTAATATTGAACAAGACATCCCCTTAAATGTTGAATGGATGGGCCGAGATGACAATTAATCTTTAATTCGTATTAGTAATGTCTATATATAAATAAGATATTATAAGTTATATATGTTAATATAAGATTAAAATTATAAATTTGATAATGTAAATATTATATTTTAAAAATTTTATCAATATGAAAAATAAAACAATATAAATATAAATTAGTTAAGTATATATGAATTACAATATTGATTGAAAAAAAAAATTAAGGAAATTATATTTTTTATAAAGATTAAAGATTAATTACAATTTATATTTTTAAAAACTTTAATCCGGATTAAAGATTATTTGTCACTAATATCTCGTCTCATCCCTTCGACATATAAGGGGATGTCTCGTTCAATATTAATTAATTGCACTTTCTTTTGGGCCCTACACCAAATACATGTGGGTCTTATCAACCCATAT
Organism: Striga asiatica; assembly: GCA_008636005.1. NCBI lineage: Eukaryota > Viridiplantae > Streptophyta > Magnoliopsida > Lamiales > Orobanchaceae > Striga > Striga asiatica. Next base: position 4,107,519 of record BKCP01011625.1, on the reverse strand, counting down.
CAATTGACAATTTTTCTTTCTTGTATCGTATCCTACCAGTACTGTTAAAACACAGCTATAACAAGTCACTATTCAAAACTATTCTTCATTTACAACAGTTCCGGCCAACCAATGGGTTTCTGGAGACGGAGACAACGACGGCAACAAGGTACATATCCGGCGCGGCGAAAGAAGTAGCTGTGAGTGCAGGGCGGCGGCGGGAAAAAGGACGGGGGAGTACTGAGTAGTGAAGGACGACACTTTGGTACATGTTGACGCCAAGGTCGGCGTCGCCACCGCAGAGGATCCAGTAGAAATATGACTGGTTGGTCTAGATCAGACGATTACCGGCGAGGAGCGTGTCGACCACTACGATGATTTCGTCGGCGGCGGAGAGCGTGGGGTCGGCATTGCGCGCGCGCGGGAAAGGAACGGCTCCCCACCAGGACGCGCAGAAGGTTGGAGAGGATGATGTCGGCGGCGGCGGACACCACTACCATGCAGCAAAATCCAAGCTTGAGGGAGATGATGAGGCCGTGTTTATGGGCGAACTGCTGGAAGGTTCGGTGGAGGCACTTGCAGGGACGGTAGCTGAAAGAGAGACTGGGGATGAAGTCCAAAATGACCAATATGCCTTTCTTATTGTGTAATCTTAAATTCTTTTTATCCGTTGGATTATCAAGGGATGCTGGATATAAAATATTTTGATTACGTTTAGATTTTTTTATTTGGTGTGGTTAATTTTGAAAAAAGTGGTATGATTAGTTATTAAAAAGAGTTTGAGTTTATGTTAAAATAATATTTAAAATACAATACTAAGAGTTGATTTGATGTAAAAGTAATAGAGAAATAATATGAATGATGGTTAGTTAAAATTATGTGAGTGGATGAACACTGAATTAAAATTGATATAATGTATAAGAATGATTGAGTGATATTATTTAATTACATTGATAATATTGAGGTTAATAATATTGAGTATGGTGGTGTTGAGTTAGATTTGAATTAAAAAATGAATTGGTTAAAAATGGTTGGATTTTTTTGGAAAAAATTATATCCAAGCATGCACCAATCTTATACTACAAGTCTACAATATTCTTATAACCTTTCTCAAATGAACTATTTATCTATATATATATATATATATATATATATATTAGTTGGCTTTCGGCTGTGCACACACAGTCGAGTCCAATTTAATCGATAATAAAGTTAAAATTTGGTGTTTGTTAAAAGTACGCACTGTGGGACAGAGTTCGGTCCCTTATTTGTTTTTTATCATTACTTTTTAATTTTTAGACATGTCGACATAATTTTGAAATAATTAGTTCAATTAACAAATTATTTTTTAATTAAATTTAAGACAAATCAACAAAAACCGAAAAAGAATCTAGAATGTGAAGCTTGAAAAAATTGTCTGAATAAGCTTGAAATCGTGCACCGTGTAAATCAATAACAACAAAGCAGTCAAAGATAAAGAAGAACAGACAGACTACACAAAGGTAAAAATATAAGGAACAAGAATCAAATCTTAAAAAGGTCGATGGGCCAACATGGTTGAAAATACAATGTTAGGTTGAAAATAACATGTGGACCCTACAACATCTTAAATTTATAAGAAGATGCTTCAAAAACTAAATAATAGGTAGTGCATTCTAGGTTCATCCAAATATTTTGGTTGTTAATTATATTGTCCAAGTTGTCCAACCATGTAGGTAAAAGAACCATCTCACATAAATTATGGATAAGCTCATGCATTAACTTTAATATTTTAATAACGAAAATGCTACATGTACATAATAAATGTACATAGAGGTGCACATAACACTCACATGGAGTGGAGTCCTCTTAATTTTTTATTTTTGGTAGGTCACACTCAATGTGAGTGTTATGTACACCCCTACATAACCATCTTTTAATTAGCCGTATTACCTTTTAAGCACACGGCCATGGTGAAACCTACATAACCATCTTTTCCAGAACCGGATTTGATATGACGAGGAATTCCAGCAGCCAAGTCATGCTCAAACTTTATTCTTAAAACAGTAATTCTTCTCCCAAAGACAGTAAAATAAAACTAGAGATAAGAGCAAGTTGTGCTACTGAAGGAGAATACTGTATACTAGAATTCACCAACCAAATCTACACTGTACAGTCAGTCAGGAAAACAAAAAATCATTTCTCTTCTAAGCTCAGGTGAAAAAGGTTTGGTCTTCACTTTCTACCCTACAAAATACACTTCTTTTGATTAAAATAATCAAACTCAAAAAAAACAAGCCCATGTAATAGGATTGTTTCGTATTTTCAATGATCTGGAAACGGCACTTTTGAGCTCCTTGCTAATATGTCATGATATAGTCATATCTGAACCAAAAAGCATGCATATTTCTTCAAGCATCCTTCTCAGAAGTCCATGCTTTGGCATCTGGCTTCACGGCTTTGTGTCTTTCAATCAGCAAGTCCATGAATGCTCGGATCTGTGCGAAGTATAAAACATAAAAAAGAAAAAAAAAATAGATTTTCAAAGCTTCAAGCTCAAAGGAAACATGAATACAGTAATTTTAGCAACCAACTGAAGGCAGAAAGAGCGCAGCATATAGGAAGTGATCAAAGGGAGCAAGCACTGAATGAAGCACATTGATTTGAAATATTTCGTAGCATATAAAAGCAAATCATTAGGAAAAAGTCAATAAATATGATACTGAATGTTAAATTATTGAAATTAAAACATGTTTTCTTTTGTTATCTTTCATTGAATGTTAAGGTACACTGAAAATCCTACATTTCACAATTGGGTCTAAATTAATTCTGACATACAATAAAAGCTAAAACATCACACCAATACTCTCCAGTCAAAAAGGCTCTTGGATTTGGAGATTTCAGAAAAAAGGGGAAGAAACGAGAGACTGGCGGCAATGGAAAAGAAAAATAGAAGTACATTGGTAGCAAGGGGTGAGTTAGGGATTTAGGAGAGAGTGAGTCTGTTCCTGAGGAGATGAAAAGTTTTTCAGGCTCATTATGCTTTAATCACTATTAAATAATTAATATTCATTTTTTTTAAATCCATAACTCTCACGGGGCGATACCGAATCGCATTGTTCTCGGGTAACCGATAATCGGTTACCGTCGTAGATTAGTCGGTTCAATTCAGTTTTTTTCACATCTATTTCGATTTTCGATTTTTGGTAAAAAGAATACCACCCCTAGATAGAGTAAATATGCTATTGAGCACTGGCTGACTTCTCATCACACAATTTATGTTCCCACTGGTAATTTCAGAAATTTAATCATCACATCGTTCATCATAAACAGAACTGATCCTTTTTCAATTAATTTTGTAATTATACAGAGGAAACACTGAGATTGATGATGGTTTTGCAGTTTTTCAGCACAAAAATCTACAAAGTCGGTCTAGCCAGGTTATTCAAGAATCCAATTATTACCCGGAATAATGTAACTTCTACACATTCTCAAACAGCGTTAGAAACCATAATTGTGCTTCTCAGAAATGGTGCATAATATTTAAAGTGAGATCAAGTAACTTTGATATGATTCAGAACGATACCTATTCATAACTGGAGCTTGTAAGGACAAACGGTTTCTTTTCTAAGGATGCATAATATTTAAAGTGAGATCAAGTAACTTAGATATCATTCAGAACTATACCTATTCAAAACTGGAGCTTGTAAGGACAAATGGTTCCTTTTCGCGAATGCCACCATTCTCAGAAACAATTCTTTCCAAGTCCTGCCACAACAAACGGAAATCACCATCAAAATTGCAAATTTTGAAAGTAAAATTAGCAAAGTTAGAAAACTTGATAGCATTTTCTTTGGGCGACAATCTACTGAACACCATGGCCAACTCCGACTCATTCTCACTCCAACTTACGTGCATCTCTCTTCTCAAGGTAGACCGTGCGAGACTTTCAAGACTACTAGTCCATCAACAATAATTTGATCGAGTTATTATTGCATTACATTCTCTAAACCTAAATTACGCATGGGCTCCAAATATTATATGTCGTTTATCTCCCATGTTAAGTTATCCAACACTTCATTCAATAAAATCCCTCGTAGTTTCTCTATCCAGTCAAGTTAGTTAATCAATCAGCTAACCTGTGCAGGCTTACGACTACAATATTCCATTTAATTGTTTTTCGATTGATTATCCAATGGTTACAATAAAACTTGCTAATTATGTGATTGAATACTTAAACAATAGAATGAGCTACCATATAAGTTCAGACACTAGACTCTGTATGTGGTTTCTAATCTTTGATAGAAAAATTAATGCAAATTACATAAAAAAGTAATAATGTGTTTGATCTTATGAAATGCCGCCATTTTCACGCAAGAAAAAGAGGGGAAGGAGGGGTTAAAGACGACAACAATAAGTAATAAGGATGAAGCATAGCAACAATGATGGGCACTGGATGACATTGATACAATCATATAAGAAATTCAGCAGTAATGGCCAAAATATCCAACACTAAGGACTCAAAACCTAGTATCAGAAACATAGTTGAATTTTTCCGATTAACTAAGCCTCAAAACAAAATGCGAATATGAAACTGTTTAGCCAGTACAGAATTTAATTTCAGGGATGAGTAAGCTTCAGCAAACTTATTCAAACTGCAGAAAAGATCTGTGCTAAAATCGAGATACATACCTTTCCAGACAAAACTTCATATTCAACCAGTTCTTCAGCAATTTTTTCAAGGATTACATAATTCTTCTGAAGCAGTGCTTTTGCCTTATCGTATGCTAAGTTATAAATCTGCAAACATTCAATTTAACTGATTACATTAAGAAACTTCAAAAGTAGGTCTATGTGAATATAAGTTAGATTGACTTAGAAGGGTGTATTCATTCATGATTTCTAGACTTTGAGATTTTAACAATCTTGGGCGTATAACTTGGACATTTTATAAGTTTTAAAAGTTTTCATTTGACACTTTAAAATTCTTATAAAGGTCATTACATATTCCATTTATTTATTCCTAGATTAATTTGAACTTTTAAGACTTTATGGAATTTCAAAGGTAAAATATATATATATATACAAAAGTACCATCAAATCCCACCTTGGTACTTAAGATTTCCAAGGATTAAAAAAAAATAATAAATAAATAAATAAAAATCGGAAAATCTTTTATTGTAAGTTAAAGTTAAAGTCTCAAATGAATACACCCCAATCAAATTAAATAAAAAACAACAATAACCACCCTCTGCTTGAGACTACAATGATTCATTCAAGATTTCAATCTATACACAAGTTTGGTGCATATTGTGAATATATGAAATTCTTCTTTTTCCATGATGAAAATGCGAGTATATCGTAAGTTATAAGACAACAAATCCAAATAAAGTAATTTGGTGATTATCTTCACTTCTATTTTTGTTGGGGTTCCATTGTGTTTGGCACGTTTGAAAGATTGATTTGTTGTGCTATTTGGATCGGGTCTTACACGTTGCTCTTTATATGTTACTTCACTGTAAGGTAATTCAGTTTTCCGACAAGTTTTCGATATCTCTCAGGATCACGAAATGATTCACCACTATCTTTATCTGGATATGTGTTGGATATGTGTTAGGAGTCAATGGAGTGATGCATGTTTAACTCCAGCTTCCAAATTCGAGCAGATCAAGAATATGTTTTCTTTGAGATAAGAAAATACCATCCTTATTCCGCATGACTTCAACCCCAACAAAATATTTTAAAGGTCCCAATTCTTTAGGTTGACAATTAGCTTGAAGAAATGTCTTCAAATCAAAAATTCCTGAATCGTCATTTCCCGTGATCACAATATCATCAACATAAGCAACCAGTGAATGGTTCCATTCTGAGTGTCTAAAGAAGACCGAATGATTGCCTTACATCTAATCATAAAAAACTTCAAAACAATTTGTTTGATATTAACTATATTAGAGGCCCAACCACATATACTAAAGGCTTAAGTCTATATATAGGGCATCTTCATATTAGAATTATTTATTCATCCAAAAGCCCTAAGGTTTGTAACATGACATCAGAGCCAAACAACTAAGCTATTTTTTTTATAACAGTTGGATCTCACTTCCTACACCAATTGCCTCCTTGCCCTAGGATCAACCTTCCGGTAGAACAACATGCAGTCATCCTCATGCGCCGGCACGTTTGGGTGCGTGGCTTGCCGGTTTTATTTCCGGCAACCGACCATCGGCTTGGAATCTTCTTGGCTTCTCGGCGGTGTTGTTAGTTTTGTGTTTTGGGCGGTTTTGGTGTTCCGTTTGCCATATTTCAGGCCCGACAACACTCTGGGTTAGGGTTTTTTCCCCTCGTCTCTTATTCAGTCACTATTCGCCCATCGTGCGATCTTACGATGCGTCTAACATCATCTTTTGGGCACACCCATCGTTGCTCACTTAATTGTTGTCGTTCGCTTGTCGCGAAGGCATAGTTGTTGCCATACATCACTGAATCATGTCGCAACTCAATGTCGATTACTGACAATATCATTCTTGATGGTCAAAATTATTGGGAGTGGGCTTTTTAGTGGAAACCCTATTGAGCGGTTATGGTTTAGCTTTCCACTTTGATGATGGACCCGAACGAAAGGCGATAATAGTAAAGTTGCTAACATCAAAATATGGCATATTAATGACGGGAAACTGATGGTTGCCATTGTAAAAAGTGTCGAGCAATCCATGACTATGAGCCTTTCTTCTTTTTGGACAGCCAAGAAGATGTGGTCCTATTTGCAACGATGTTATGTTCAGGATAGTGGTGCACTCTTGCGTTCACTTATTTAGCAAATTCACGTGATTGAACAAAACGACATGTCCATTAATGAGTATTACACTATTACTCGTCTTTGGATCATTTGAAGGTAGTGTTGTTAAATTTTCGCCATGGCAGAATGGCGTGGCGGTTTTTGGCTAGGCCGCCATCCGCTGTTTGATATACGGCGGATTTGCAATGGCGACGCTATGGCGGTATGACACCTATGGCGTGAAATGGCGAAATCTGGGCCATTTTTAGTTACAAAATTAAATTGGGCCTGTAAAGCAAGGCCAGTCCAAAAGAAAAAATAATAAAAAATATTAAAACAGAAATACGATCGGGAGTCGGGATCCCTGTCATCCTCCTAAAACATAAAATCCAAACTCTCCGCCCCTGATGCGAGCCTACCGACCCATGCTCCGACAATCAACACTCCACCGACCGGAGACTCTAGCTCCGGCGACCGGCGACTCCAGCTCCGGTTTGTTCCTTCTTCTTCCTTCTGTTTTAGATTTAGGGCCATTTTATTTTTATTTTTTATTTTATTATTTTCCTTCATCAAATAAAGGATTAGGTTCATAATTAATGATTAATGATGTGAAAGCAAGCATAGTTTTGAAAAGCAAGCATTATGTTTAATGATGTGTAATGGTGAAATTTATACTAAATTGCTACATTGTGTTTTATATTCAAATTATTTTTATTATTTAGTGGCTTAGTGCTGAAGTTTATAAGCTTATTATTTGTTAACTTGGGCTTTCATTTGACAAGTATTCATTTTATAAAGGGCCAGCAGGTCCAACACTAAAAATGACATCAGTCATGCACCAAATGATGGAGATACAAACACAATTGTTTGTAACTATTGCGAGAAAATTATGAAGGGAGGAATGATAAGGGCCAAAAACCATTCGATGGGAAGAAAGGGAGATGTTGCAGCATGCAAAAAATGTCAGGCGGAAGTCCAAGAAGAACTTTGAGCTTATGTGAAGGCAAAAACAAATACCGGTGATACCAATTATGTTTCAATTTGCGACAGAGATGATGGCACTCCCTTACCACCTCCGAGAAAGAATGCTGCTGAGTTGAAAGATCGGATGGATCTATTTTGCCGAAAGTCAGAGATTGCTATTAGCAAGAGGAAGAAGGAAAAACTAAAACAAGTTAGCATAAGAGAGGCTTGTGACAAAGAATCAACGGCTAGGGTCCATGAACTTATTTCTCGCTTTTGGTATCACGACAACTTGTCATTCAATCTTATCAAACATTCGTGTTTCAAAGATATGGTTGCTGGCATTGGTTCCTATGGCCCACATTTGTGAATTCCGAGCTTCCATGAGATTGGAGTTCCACTCTTAAATAATGAAGTGGATTACACCAAGAACTTGATGAAAGATCACGAGGCAGAGTGGAAGAGGATCGGCAGCTCTATTATGTCAAGAACTTGATGAAAGATCACGAGGCGGAGTGGAAGAGGATCGGTGGTTGCTCTATTATGATGCTTAGACGGATAGGAAGCAAAGATGCATCATTAATTTCTTGGTGAATTCATAGGCTAGTACTAATGCTTCCGACTTTGTCAAGATGAGGCAAAAATTAATTGAACTTTTCGATTCTCTTGTGGAGGAGATTGGAGAGAAGAATGTTAACCAAGGACAATAGGAGCAATTATGTGGCCGTAGGCAAATTGTTAGAGGGCAAAAGACCACATCTTTATTGGACTTCTTATGCGGCTCATTGCATTGATCTCATGCTTGAAGACATCGAGAAGCTTCCTTTGATAAGGAAAACAATCAAAAGTGGGATCAACCTTGTGGGATTTATCTATGCCCACTCGAGTACCTTGAGTTTGTAGGCATTTCACAAATAAAAGGAAATTGGTGAAACAAGCGGTCACCCGATTTGAAGAATTGAGTTGTGGAGCTAATATACATCTCAAGTAAACATCAAACAACTGGTATACTCACCAAAGCTCTAGCAAGATCCAGATTTGAAAAATTGAGTTGCTGAGTTGCAAGCTGGGTATGTACAATCGGTACAACCCAACTTGAGGGGGAGTGTGGAAATATTATTTATGTATATAAGGAAAGATATAATTTTTATATGGGAGATCTGGATAAATCTCGATGGCTCTTTATCATTTTCCTCTCCATGGACTTTGTTTTCCCTTTCCTAGTTAGAAAATCTGGGTTTCTTTTTATGTAACTGGATTAATTCTCTTATATTATTACTTACTATGTTTTTGTATTACATTTGCAAGATTATGAACTACATATAACAATTTCGCCTCGCATATATCAGTTCTCACTTGGGACAGTTCTCCCTTGGCATGGCAAATACCAAAATATGATCTTGTAACCTCTTGGTGGTAATATAATGATCGGAACATAAACTTACCCAAAATCATGAGATTATATGACTTCTATTTTTAAATTAGCAGAGAAATTCCCAAATGTCACTGAAATAAAAAATGAAACTAGGATAACATAATTTAAGCATTTTTTTTATATATATGTAAGAACACACACGATCACCAATAAGAATATGTGCATAAACATACCATTTCAACTCTAGCAGCCATCTCATATTCAAAATTGTCTCCCATACTCAGAGTTGTAGCCTGTGACAACAATAAACAGTCAATATGCTTATCATTGATGTGTACGGACTAAAATTCAAATACTAATGTACTTAGATAAATGATGCCATTCATCAGTATCCAACAAGAATCCCTAGACTGAAATTCATAAATACATAACAGAACTATGCCTCTCTGGAATTCCAAAATAATGTTCTACAAGAATATCTTAATATGATCCCTACACAACTAATAATAACTGAGAAAAGAGGCTTTAGAAAGAGCTGAAACTAAAGCTGGTGATGCTGTAAGATAAAATGAAGATACTGATGCTTCATCCTAGTGTTGAAACAACAAAAGGAAGCAAAATCCAAACTACCTAACAAGAATTTTGCAATGTCTGATCCCTGTTCCAAATGCAGAATATGAGAAAAGCTCGAGAGTGATCTTTGATGCAAATATGTTAGCAGAGAGAGTTGAGTAGTTGACTAATTTCAACCTAGAAAATATTGTTTGAAAAGCCAAAATTATTCTAAGTCATTATAAGATTTGTTATTTCAGACAGCATGCTTATAAAGTTAAATGACATGGAGAATCAAGAATAATAAAAGTTATTACTATTATAGGCAAAATTTCATGTCAATGCCCTTTAAGATGGAATTAAATTTTTTCTACTCATATAAAGATGAATACCGCATTTCCATGGTGGTAGATTGTCGGACTATCATCGGGACCCCACCCATACTGCATAACCATCCTAATTGCTATCTGCGTAAAAGACCAATTAAGATTAGAAAGCAATGCAATAGGAGAGGATTAAAAGCAGCTACAACCTCCCGAGCATCCTTCAACTCTAAAGAAGGAAGAATACTTTCTTCCCCAATGGGAAGCAGTAAACATGATGCCACGTAAGAGCCAAAGGAAAACACGAGCTTCTTTTCAAGATAAGCTCTTGTTTCAACATTATACGAACCTTCATTCCTAGCCTTCGTAATCTTGCTGAATGCAACTCCCTGCATGTGAAGCGATTACAGTTGTTGCGGGACATGGTTAATATAAATGTTCAAAAAATTCCAATAATGATAGTATATCGAAGAGCCATCATTACCAAACTCTACAATGATGAAAAAGCAAACTTTCTGAGAGTGAGGTCAGATATATGAAAAATTGAAATTTTTTTAATGGAAATAGAAAATGAGGAAAACAAAAATATGATACAAAAAGACTACTGTTCTGGCTGAGAGAGACTGAAGACAAAGTCAATTGTCTAATTTCCAAACAGATACGCATGGCTTAAAATGTGAAAGATGAAATAATTTAAGTTCGGATCCAATTCATACATCAACCTCTATATAGTTGATTGATGTTAGAAGATATGTTTGTCCGACGTCGATTAGTTACTCGTGTTATTTTGTATAAATGTGGTTCGGCAAGCTCTCCCTTTGAGCTAGCTTTTGGAGATGAGTTCTACCCAAGCCCAGAGCACCGAGCTTTGTTTGTTTGTGTATGGAAGGGATGTTGGGTTTGGACTCAACCCATTTGGTTTGGCAAGCTACGCGTGACGGCGGGTGTTAGAAAATATGTTTGTCCCACATCAATTTGTCATTGAGTCTGTTATTGTGCATGTGCGGTTGGGCACCCTCTCCCTCAGCTCCTGTCTGAGTCTGAAATACCTTCTTTGCTAGAATCATTTGCACGCTTTCTTTGCAAAGAAAGCATTCAGGCATCGATGCCCGCCCCTCCTACCACCTTCCTCATGAGACATGGTGGTAATTTTCATGGTTCATCTCATGGGGGTTTATGAGGTGGTTCTCAAGGATGGTGTACCGCATTGCGGTAATCGCAATTCCGACACTACTAATATTGAATGTATTTACTGACACGAGCATGGACACACTAAGTACAACTTGTCCAAAGCTAGGGAGAAGAGACAGACAAGTCGCTTTGCTTACGTAACTTTGTCTTGTGAGACTGTTAGTAATTCCACTGGTGACATTTCCTGCTGGCAAGTTTACTACACGTCTCTACACGTCTCTTCCCTCAAAGGACAAAATGGGTAGCTGATTCTGGTGCATCAGGTAACCAAAGCCTCTTTTCCACTTTTCAAACTCACGCATTCTCTGATCATGTCACTATGGTTGATTGGTCAACTCCACGTGTCCTTATCTATTCACATAAACCCCAATATTTTCCTACAATTTGTATTAAGTCTTCCCATTTTCCATTTAACTTGTTAAGTATATCTAGGCCCTACATGACAGGTCCATAAGGCCCATGAAGAGGTCTACATCATTCAAATCAAAGGATGGCATCAACTCAAAAAACCCTAAGTTGGTAGCATGGTATCAGTGCAAAACAAGTAAGGTTTTTTTTCTTTCCTTTCAAGCATCACCTCTCACACCAATCACCTTGCTGCCTCATAATTAACTTTCTAGCCAAATCCCGCAGTCAAACTCCACAAGTGTGGGCCACACACGCCGAATAAATCTGTAGTCGGTCGCCTCATGCGCAGGCACGTGCCTCGCTGTAATTTTTTTCGGCGAACTTCCGTGGGCTCGGTATTTCATTATCTTGCTGGTGGTGTTCCCAGTTATCAATTTTGGGAGGTTTTGGCACCTGTTTTGGCTATATATGAGATTCTGTCAGTTCTCGGGCTAAGAGTTTGTGTGTTTTTATGTTGCTCGTCACACCTTATCGCAGCCTGGGGCTCGTCATTTCCAATTTTTTCTTTATTGCATGGTCCTACACTGCTTATCGCATCCCATCGCTGCATGTGGATGCTTTTTTGATACACCATTGTTTTTGTATTGTTCGTACATTGTTGAATCATGTGACAACTCAAGCTATCAATATTACTCTTGATGGTCAAATCATCGGGAGTGGGCAGTGTTGAGAGGTTATGGTCTAGCTTTTCATTTGACTAATGATGGAATCGAATGGAAGACGATAATAGTAATGCTGCTGATATCAATGGGGACTCGAACGCAAGACAATAATAGTAATGCTGCTGATATCAATGGGAAAGTTCGGGCTACCATCGTCCACAATGTCAAGCAATCCACATTATGAGTCTTTCCTCTTTTGGGAGAGTCAAGGAAAACATGGTCCTATTTGCAACAAGCTATGTTGAGGATAGTGGTGCACTCCTGCACACACTTGTGCATCAAATCAATGTGATTGAACAGAACGATGTCTATTGATGATTGCTATTCTGCTTTTGATCATTACCATTGATCTCCATGGTACCTTGATGCACAGAAAGGAGTGTTCAGTGTTACAAACTTTAGGGTTTTGGACGTATGAATGTGCACAAGTGAGGATAGCCACATATATACAGACTTAGGGCCTTAAGCAATATAAGCTGGGCCAGTTAACACCCCCTCAAACTCAAGGTGGAGGTGGAGGATCCGAAGTATTGAGTTTGAGCAAGTGAAGCCGATGTTGCTCTCTAGTTTGTGCTTTGGTGAAAAAATCAGCCACTTGCAGTTCTGACGGCACATACTGAAGAATAATTGTTTTCTGATGACAGTGAGATCCGGTAAAGGAAGCATCAACACCAATGTGTTTTGTAAGTTCATGCTTTACTGGATCATTGGCAATTTGAATTGCTCAGTATTATCACAAAGAAGAGGCGTAGGATCATCACATGGAATACCAAAATCTGCTAACAACCATCGAAGCCATATAATTTCTGAAGTGGTAGTAGCAAGTGCTCGAAGTTCGGCCTCTGTACGATACAGCTGCCTGCTTCTTGGACTTCCATGTAAGGGGAGAAGAACCAAGAAAAATGTAATAATCCGTGACAGAACGACGATCAGATGGATTACTCGCCCAAGTTGAATCCGAGTAAGCATGAAGTTGAAGCGGACTATCACAAGCATAAAATAAACACTGAGATGATGTTCCCCTTAAGTATCGTAACACGCGAAGCAAATGCCCAAAATGAACTGAAGTAGGAGCACTCACAAACTGACTGCGTGAGCAATGTCAGGCCTGGTAAACAGTAAGATAAACAAGACTGCCTACAATATGGCGATAGCGAGAGGGATCCTCAAGAGGACTACCATCAGTAGGACGAAGCTGTAAGTGAAGATCCATAGGTGTAACTGCTGTCCGATTATAAGTAATACTGGAACGAACAAGAAGGTCCTGTATGTATTTGGACTGAGAAAGGTAATAGCCCGAGACAGAATGCATCACCTCAATGCCCAAAAAATAGCTAAGGGGGCCCAAATCAAACATCTGAAATTGTTGACCAAGTTGCTTCTTAACATGGGAAATATGCTCTTCATCATCTCCAATAATCAACATATCATCAATATATAGAAGAAGTAGAGTACGCCCACGTGAAGAGAGATGAATAAACAAAGCAGGATCATGATCACTAGGGGAGAAACCAGCAGCCCGTATGACAGAAACAAAACGCTCAAACCAAGCACGAGGAGCCTGTTTGAGACCATATAATGCGCGACGAAGATGACAAACATGTCCAGAGGGGGCATCAACACCCGGTGGTGGCTGCATATAAACTTACTCGTGCAAATCACCATGAAGGAAAGCATTCTTCACATCCATCTGAGATATGGTCCAGGAACGAGTAGCAGCCACTTCAATTAAAGTACGAACAGTAGTCATGTGAGCAATGGGAGCAAAAGTCTCATCATAATCTCGCCCTTGAGTCTGCTGAAAGCCTCTAGCAACAAGATGAGCTTTATATCTCTCAATGGAACCATCTGACTTGGTCTTAAAGACCCACTTACAAGTGATAGGCACGGCATGCGACGGTAACGGAACAAGATCCCAACTGCCAGTACGATCAAGGGCAACAAGTTCCTCTGACATAGCTAGTCGCCACTCTGGAATACTCGAAGCTTCCTGATAGGTTGAGGGCTCATCAATAATAGCACCCGCACGTGGAAAGCCCAACTTATCAGGAGGAACAATAGTAGCACGATCACGTAAATTATATCTTTGACCAACCTCAGATTCTTCAGGAATGGCATGTGACACATTAGAATCATCTTGGACGGGAGCATCAGGACTGGCCAATGGAGTAGAATGAGGCGGAAGCATTGTGTGACCTTTGGAACGACGAGTATAGACTTGTGTGATGGGTTGTTTATATGGTGGAGGCTCATCAAAATTAGATGGTGCAGGCTCATCATGAGTGGAAGATGGAGAAGAGACAGAGACATCATCATCAAGAAAAGAAATAGGAGGAAGACATAAAAATGACGTAGACTCAAAAGAAGAAGAAGTTGTGGGAGGAGTGGATGGGTTATAAAAGAAAGGACGATCCTCGACAAAAGTTACATCACGAGATATACGCATGCGGCGAGCGGAAGAATCATAACAACGATAGCCCTTATACTCAGAACTATATCCCAAAAGACGCACTCAACCGACTGAGCAGTCAGTTTAGTGCGCTCACGAGGAGCAAGCAATACATAGCATGTACATCCGAAAACCCGAAGATGATCATAGCTAGGTGGAATACCAAAAAGAACCTCACCAGGACACTTACCAGACAGTTTGGAAGACAACTGTCGGTTCATAAGATAAACAGCTGTAGACACAGCTTCTCCCGAAAAATGAGAAGGAGCAAATAAGGCAATGAGAAGGGTTCTAGCAGTCTCAATGAGATGGCGGTGTTTTCTTTCTGCAACAACATTCTGAGCATGTGCACCAGGACATGAGAGCTGGGCAAGAGTGCCCTCAGAAGTCAAAAATTGACGAAAATTGTTAGACATATACTCACCACCAGAATCAGAACGAAAAACTCGAATAGGAGTAGAAAACTGAGTATGAACCATGCGAACAAAATCTTTATAAATGGAACACAACTGAGAACGATGTTCCATAAAATAAACCCAAGTATATCGAGAATGATCATCAATAAAAAGAACATAGTATTTATTGCCACCTTTTGTAGAAAAAGGGGACGGACCCCATACATCAGAGTGAATAAGATCAAAAGGTCTAGCAGAATGAGAAATACTAGTAGGATATGGGAGTTGCAGCTGTTTTCCGAGCTCGCAACCCTTACAACGAAAACTAGACTCGATAGATGTACGACCTAAACAACAAGTACTAATCAAAGTAGACAAACGAGAGCCACTCAAATGACCAAGACGATGATGCCACTTGGCAAAAGATGATGTGGAAGACGATGCAATGGATGACACACGAGCGGTAGAACCAGAGGAAAGATGTAAAGTGTCTAACACGTAGAGGCTCGGAGAACCTTTACGGCGATGGTCAGTCCCAATCACAGCCCCGCTTCGACGATCCTGGATAAAACAAGATGAATCATCAAATCCAACAAAACAGTTTTGATCAGTGACCTGACCAACGGAAAACAGTTTTGATCAGTGACCTGACCAACGGAAAGAAGATTCATAGATAATTTAGGAACATAAGAGATATTAGGCACTGAAAAACGAGAATTGCAGAGAGAACCCTCATGAGTCATATGGCAAGAAGTGTCATCATAGAAGCACCATCGGGGACCGCCTTGCAGGCAACCAACTGGGAGTGATCAGATGTCACATGAAAAGGTGCTCCAGAATCGAGGACCCAAGACTGAGGAGCATGGACAGGAGAGGCAGCAGCGACGGAAACAGACCCCTTTATAGCAGAAGTCGTACCACGAGCCCGAGCAGCACGACGCGCACGATACTCAGCTAACTTTTCTGGATGATGAGTAAAACAATTCTCGTGACTGTGACCGGTAGTCCCACAATGCTTACAGGATTCTGGTGAGTCACGTCTGGGTGCACTAAGCCGTTGAGAAAATGTCCTTTGAGGAGCTGCCAGAACACTCTGCGATACAGACGGCGGAGCAACTGACAGAGAATGGAGACGAGTCTCTTCAGCAATCAATTCAGATAATGCATGTGCCATGGTCAGAGTAGAGGAGTTATGAAGCAACCGTGTATGAATGGACTCAAATTCTGCTCTGAGTCCCATGACAAAGCGATAAATAAAGAACTTCTCAACAAATTTATGTGTTGAACACTCCTCCGCCGAGCACTGAGGTACCATAGAGATCAATGGTCCCATCAAACGATCAAAAGCAGAGTAGTATTCATCAATGGACATGGAGTTCTGTTCAATCACGTGAATTTGTTGCATAAGGGTGTGTACGAGAGCACCACTATCCTGAACATAGCGCTGCTGCAAATAGGACCACATCCCTTTGGTTGTCCGAAATGAAGAAAGGCTCATAATCATGGACTGCTTGACACTGTTGATGATGGCAGCCATCACTTTTCCATCATTGATCTGCCATATTTTGATTTCGGCAGCATTGCTATTATCGGCGTTCCTTTCGGGTCCTTCATCAGTCAAGTGAAAAGCCAAACCGTAACCCCTCAACACTGTTGAACAGAGAAAGCCCACTCCCAATAATTCTGACCATCAAGAGTAATATTGATAGCAATTCCATGAAGTTGCGACATGATTTGACAAACACGTAGCAACGAGCCGCGATGAAGTATGAATGAAAGCGCTGCGACGGACAGCGTTGAGGCACACGATATGTGAGAGACAACAAAAAACAGAAATTGACGACGGTCAGGACAGATTAGAGTACAAAAACCCTAACCCCGAAGAATGACGGATCTGAAAAAATGCACAAAACGAACACAAAGACCTCCCGAAACACAAAACAAAGAACGCTGGCAGCACGAGCATAAAATTCCGAGTTCACGGATGGTCGCCAGAAAAAGTTCCGGCCAGCCACGCGCCCACACGCGCCGGCGCGTGGGATTGATGGCTGAAAACTTCTGGTGGCGCGTGTGACTCACACGCGCGGCTTCTGACGGCGAAACTTCGCCGGAAGGTCGATCTCGGGACAACAATTTGATTGGTGTGGGAGGTGAGATTGAAAAAAAAAATTATGTGTAAGGCTGTGATACCATATTACAAACCTTAGGGTTTTGGACGTATGAATGTGCACAAGTGAGGATAGCCACATATATATAGACTTAGGGCCTTAAGCAATATGGGTTGGGCCTATAATATATAATTAACATTCAGCATATCGATCTGTTGAAAAAAATCTTTATTTATCGATGTGTAATGGGAGTACGAGTGGGATTCGAGTCTACTCCTACACTGTTGTTTCATAACTCTTCCACTCTAACCATGACACAGTGTTATTGCTGAAAAAACTCGTCTTCGTTCTATGTTAGTTGCTCCTTTGTCAAACTCTCATACTCTCAAAATGCACTGGTAACTTCTCAAAGGAAATTGTCCCCACGGCTAGTGCACTTAGAGGTGGCTCTTCATAAGCTTGTAGGCATTGCGGGAAGACGGGTAAAGGAATTGTTTCTCATCATCCAAGGGGCATCTTTTCATGTGACATCTAATTAGTCCCAGGATGGTATTTTATCTAGACAACGGACGACACATCTTGTTATCACGCATGAGGGTTCTCTATGCACTTCACGTTTTTCATTACCTAATATCTATTATGTTACTAACTTATCCATGAATCTTCTTTCAGTTGGCCAGGTCACTTACCATTGGTTAAGTCAGTTATCATTGGTCATTGGTCAGGTATCCAACTGTTTTGTTGGATTTGATGACTCAAGGATTGTCGAAGCAGGACTGTAATTGGAACTGGTCATCGCCATAGAAGTTCTCCAAGTCATTACATCTTAGACACTTTGCATATTCCCTCTTCTGCTGGTTCTACAACTCGTGTGTAATTCGTTGCCTCGTTTTCCACATCATCCTTCGCCAAGTGGCATCGTCTTGGACTTTTGATTCATGTGTTATGGTATTTAAGGGGCACATTATCTCAGTATTCGCTTTATGCTCGTAATAGTCCACTTTAGCTTCATGCTTACTCGGACTCTACTTGAGCTAGTAATCCAACACAAAGAAAGTTGCAATGTCACTGGTTATTGCATTTTTCTTGGTTCTTTTCCTCTTACATGAAAGTCCAAGAAAGCACAGAGGCATAACTTCAAGCACTTTTCACTACCACTTCAGAAATTATATGGCTTCGATGATTGTTAGGTGATTTTGGTATTCCATGTGATGCTCCTACACCTCTTTTTTGTGATAATACTGGAGCGATACAAATTGTCAATGATCCTGTGATGCATGAGCCTACAAAACACATTGGTGTCAATGCTTCCTTTACCTGTCTCATTGTGATCAGAAAACAACTTTCCTCCTTCAGTGCCCCCAGAACTGCAAGTGGCATGTTTTTTCACGCACAAACTAGAAAACAACATCAGCTTCACTTGCTCAACCACAATGCTTCAGATCCTCGAGTTCCAACTCCAACTTGAGTTTGAAGGGGATGTTAAGTATATCAAGGCCTTATATGACAGGCCATAATGAAGCAATTTGAATAGGTACAGTTGGACTAGGTACATTTAGACTATGTTTAGATTGATGAATTGGGAGTTGAATATTCAAATTTCACAGCAGATAGTAGATATGTTGACTGAGTGAGAAATTTTGTACTATAATATGTCAAACCATCGAGTGAAAAATGTTTTGTACTTGCTGAACCTTGAGAAGCAAGGGGAATGGTGAATCAGAGGCAGCACACTATGTATTAAATATGATAGATGCGTATCGTGAAACAGATGAAAGATGAACTATACCTCCCAACAAGAAGATTCAAGCCACAGATATTCAACAACATCAAAGTTGGGCAACAGATAAGCCATGAGACCACGACCAGCAGCCCAAACGGCATGGGGAAATTTTGTTTCCCTGGTCCACTGCACAGAACCAAAATAAAAATTACCCCCATACGGTTTATGTGGCGATAAAAAATTCAAAAACAACTGGATGAAGCCAATATAACAATGATCCTTAGCTAACCTCGAGTAAAAATAATATAGGAAAAAGCTCAGTAATTTAAGCAGTCTCCCAGAAAAAAATACCCGCACCCTTTATCGAGCTTCGACGAAAATCCACTTGCCAGCTCACATTTTCAAGCAGACAAAGACCCAAAATCAACCAACATCCCCAAACACCCCCACTCGCCTCTGACAAGCTATTTCTAAACTGAAGTTCCAATCAATTTGAAGCTAGTTTTGATAACACAATCTAATTGTGGACCTAAATCTAATGCTTCTTGTCTGAACACATCCTTTTAAAAAAAAAAAAATAATAATAAGAAAAAGAAAACACATGCACTTTCTTGGGCACCTAGGCTCATTCATGGAAGGGCGCCGAACCTAAACCATCGCAAACTTCAACAGTACCACAAACGGTTTAATGAAATCACACTTTTGTAAACACTACACTTGGTGCTGATTCAAAAATACCCTGACAGACCCACTGTAATAGCATAAACTTCCAACATGAACAATATCCAACAACCCGTGGAAGTAAACATGACTATATATACTAAGGGCGTGATCGATTTTTACAAGTAAAAATCAATCAAAATTGGACTAATTTTAATAAAGTTGATTGAGTGGGATTTTGAGTTTGTATTTAAATAATATTTGAATTAAAGTGAGCTAATTTTAATAAAGTTGATTGAGTGGGATTTTGAGTTTGTATTTTAATCATATTTAAAATGTAATGATTAAACTTGATGTGATGTAAAAGTAGGAGAGAGTGATTAGAAGTGATAAGTAGTTAAAAAATTGTGTGAGTTGATAAACAGTGAATTAAAGTTGATGTGATATAGGAAAGAGATGATTGGTATTATTTAATTATAATAATAATATTGAGGATAGTGGGTTGAGCTAAATTTGAGTTAGATTTTGAGTTAAAGTGAATAAAAAAATTCTAATCGACAATTTTGATTGCATACCAATCCGTACCTAAGACGCCCCCCCTGAACTAGCGAATTGTCAATTCCTTAATCCATTTAAACTCTGAACCGGAGATTCATATTTTGGTTACTTGTTTCTGAGGTTCCAAAAACTGAAATACCTATAAGCCAGAGTACAATGAGTAATGGAGTTATGCAAACAGCTATCAGAAAATCTACAAAACTAATTGTACCATATATTTTACATGTGAGGGAATAGTCGGGTGGGACTTGAGTGGTAAATATAATGTGTTTCGGGCGTTTTCATAGAAGAATTTTAGAGTCATGCCTGCATGGAGTTGGAAATGAGAGCATATGTCGAATACAGATCATCTGACCATGAGCAACCTATGATTCTTCACATGAGACAGATTTAAAAAGCTTCCAGCTATGTCGTGTACTAGGAAGTCATCAGACTTATTCCATTAAATAAATTTAGTTCTTGGATGGTGGCAATTATTCAATCGGATTCAATTGCTTTGACTGAAAAAATGTTGGTCTATATTCAGATGCCTAAATTAGGTTCCATTTCTGGAAAGGATATGATGCCAGTAAGATAAGTTTGGTGAGTACATAAAACTAAACTTACATTAAGAGGTGGGTTCAGCATTTCTATGCCATTTCTTATTTTACCAAATGGTTCCATCAACTCGACAACATTCTGCAGATCCTCTTTTGTCAATGTCAAGCCAAGATGATCCACAAGCATCTTGCTTATTTTCTTCGCAGGTTTGGTTTCCCTCACCCATTTGGGAACTACACCACTGAAAGTCTGCAAAATAGCAATATAGATTTAAAATAAATGAGAAAATGTTGGGTATCTCTGCCTTATATGTAATATTAATGTAAAAAAAATATCTAAAGCCACATGCTAAAATATCAGTGCATCTTTTCTATAATGTCAGTCAGTGCATAGAAGTATTCAAGTGTATCAATATTTTAAACAAACATTATTCTGACCTCAAAATTACTGTTAGAACTAGTACATCATGCCGTATTAAGCAATCACGAGTCCGTTAAGTAGTTCAAATACATGATATGAAATGAATTGAACAGTGTTTTTAACCACTTACAAAATCATAATTTATGATCTGTTCTACTAAATGTATGGATGAAAGGCATATTCGAGGGCATTGGCGTAGCGATTGCACTTTGTATTCACAATAACTTCATTTGTGAGATGAAAATAAGTTTAATTTATTGTCGCCACACGTTGGAACAAAGGATAATATTTTATTTATCGCCACAAGTACAGCAAGACGTGACCAGATCGTTGAATATAGATGAACACCACGGTTGTAACACCATCGGAATTTTGATTACACGTTTACAACTTAAGATATATGTATATATGTGCGTGTGTGTGTGTGTGTGTTCCCTCCAACACAGGCACTACTAATACTAATACAACTTATCTCTTCTATTACCCTGAAACATGCTCTGATTTTATCTATTATGATCCAGTCTTAACATGCAACAGCTTGATATCAAGAACAGTACAATGGGAATCAACCTGAAGAAATCTCTCAAGTCAAGAATTAAAATTCTGATCATGCATGAACTTTTTCTGTGTAGGTGTGCAAGAGATCAGGAAAATCATGATGCATTCACCAGTCAATAAGAGGAAATATACACGATCAGCCAATGATCAGCATGAAAAGTCAAAGAGAGGGCAGTAGTTCTTACTGCAAACCAACTGCAGTAGCTCATAAGTTCATCCGTGTCAACAAACTTCGATCTGAATGCATTACCTTCCAAGGACAATGGGACCTTTTTTAACTCTACAGGGAGAAGAAAAGCAGTCTTTTCAGCAACCTACAGGATAAGATGATTGTCAGCTTGTCAACACCTTTATAAAAGGTTGAACATTTAGAGCTTGTTTGTTTACAAATATACCAAAAAAATTCAATCTCAACTCAACCTCACTATCTTCAATATTATCAATATTGCTAAATAATATCAATCAATCATCCATACACATCACATCAACTTTAATTCACTATTCATCCACTCACATAATTTACTATCACTTCCAATCATCTATCTCATACTTTTACTTCAAACCAATTTTAATATTTATTTTAAATATTATTTTAATACAAACTTAAAATCTCACTAACAACTAACCATACAATTTTTTTTCAAAATTAAACTTGGTTAACAAAAATAAAAAATAAAAAAAAAATCAATCAAATACCTATATATTTGTAAACAAGCAGGCCCTTAGTAACACCAACCACTGAATGTGTAAACGATCAAAATATATTTATTCTTCAAAAGAGAAAGATGTTTGCTAAGAGATTTTTAGTAAATTTGCATAAAACACCAAGTAGCATACAATATCAATATACAATCAATCATAATTAAAAATAAATTATTTATAATACTTTGGTAATACAAGTGGATCAGATGAAGCCATCTACAGAAGAGTGACTCGAGAAGGGGATTTATTTTCAAGCGTTGTTGGGCATTCTATATGTTGAAGAGAAAAGAAATCATGACACGGAAACTGGCTCATATAATCAACTTCTATGTAGGAATGAACCGAAAGTGGATCACATGGAAGCTGGCTGCAGAGTGACAACATCTAACAATAAAGTTCGCCAGCAGGCTCCTACTTGCTCCTTCCATAAGATTCTGATTTTTCTGGTTATGAACAAGATCCAAAACCAAATGAAAATAACAATAAAAAGAAAAAAGAACTGCCTTTGAGAGTTTGCAAGTTACAACAAAATCCCTGAAGTTCGTGATTTAGAAGTACACCCTGGCATTATTGTTTGCGTATATACTGTAAAAAGTTTAGGAAATGGTAAATGTAGCAAACACTTCAAGTTATAAGGAAAGCGCACAAGACAATAAAACAAGGATCACTGTGACAAAGGAGAAAAACTTATGAAACTGTTGTCACTGGACTTTAGCTATGTAACATCACCAAGCAAGAACCAAATTCAGTTTTTTCATCACAGTTGTGCTATTTAGAAATTTATTTCTAGATAGTGTTGGTGTACTCATTGATTCCCAGGTCACTAAATTTTCAAGAGGCGCAAAGCTTGAGCACGTACAACAAATGTTGAGCTAGGTCAACAGAAATCCACAAACCCCAACAGAAAATGGATCAACTCAAAATATCAGGGTTCATAAGAGGTTGGTGTAAGCAAGAAAAGACCAAGAATGCACCATATGGTAAGAAGAAGACCTTTTTTCTTCTCTGGAAAGTACCGAATCCAAGGGACTTGCTTTAAAATGTTAACTTTATAAAATAACAAGTGAAATGAAAAAACTATAATAAAAATGAGTTTATCCAATTCAAGTAAAATTTGAAAACAAATAAGGATAGAAATTGACAAAACTAATTTTATTAACCTTTTGCCAATCAACAAAGTCAATGAGATCCTCATCCATCGTTTCTTTTGCAGCAATACGTAAGATTCTCTCCCTTTCTGCGGGAATTAGTTTTTGGAGAGAAAATATTCTATCCATTCTGCCAGGACGCCGTAAAGCCTCATCAATTTGGTTAAGATGTTCAGTGGTAGCGATCAAAACCACACCATCTTGTTTCTCAAACCTACAAATAGAGCAAATTCATCACAGAAAAAAAATATTAATATGCAGTAAAAACTTTCTAATTTAGTGACTTTAATATGCAGCAAAAACATTCTTATTGAAACTCTTCTCAATAAAAAGTAAATATTATGCACTTAGTAACAATCAACTTTGGCTTTGACCAATTAAACCAAAATGCAACTAATAACAGCTTACAAGCTCTAAAACATATCTAAGTAGGTATAAAAGCCTATAAAATCTTAAAAGTAAGCTTGCTTAAATACTCTCTAAGAAACAAGGCAGTAAGAGTGAAAACAACATTAGATTTGACTGAAGGTTTGGGATTCTTAAATGATACAAGAAAAATCTAATAGAAAGGAGAGGAATACCCATCAAGTTCCACGAGAAGTTGATTGATGAAAGACTCATGATCCTGCTTTTTAGTGTGAATGAACTTTCCGCGGACACCAGCAAAGAGGTCAAATTCTTCCACAAATATAATAACAGGTGCCTATATATGATGATCATGCATTAGCATATTACTCTCAAAAAGGATGCTCAACGAAAGTATGAGAACTGGCTTCAAAAATATTCTGGTAAAAGGGAATAAACAATAAAGGAGGTTTTGACAGAAAAAAAAAATACAGATAGGTACATCCACTTAACAGGCTTTTCTTAATTAATTAAACAATAAAATTAAAGTTTTCTCTAGGAGGAGTGTCCGCCCATTTTTTCTCCCACTCTGAGTAAAGGCATCATTCCATTGCCCAAGCACCTTCCTTATTTCAGAATGAACTGAATGATTATATGTCACATATTGATGTAGCTATTTTTAGTATGTACCACTGATAGAACCACCCTGTAAATATGCACCATGAACAGAATTTGACACTTGTATTAAGACCAAGTGAATTTTCTATGTTTTTCATAATGTGTTTCAAAACCTTGCCGATGAATATGGATTCATAATCGAATCACTTAAACTTGAATTGAAATCATAGTTATTAAATCAACTAGATTTCAACTAATAAATTCATGCCCATGATTAAACGGGAAATTAGTTTTTGAAAGGATTTTACATGTATACGCACTTGCCAATTGCAATCTGAATAGGCTTACTCTTGTTTCATGCATAAACTCAATAGTAGAAACAAGTCATCGAGGACACAAACAAATGAAGTTCACAAAAATGTGAGCAACATTGTAAAAAATTAGTGCCAGCCACAAGGACAAGGTTGAGATTGCCAACTTTCGCAATAGAAATTTCATATATTTCACTCATCATAGAAAAAACCAAGTTTCATCCCCTAATCACATTATTTTGCTACGAAACAAATTCTTGATAAAGAATTAATGAACCTCCAGTGGCTCAAAAGAGGTTTAAGTTTATCCATAATACATTTACAACAACGTATCATAGGGTTAAAATAAAAGAAAGGGGTTAGAAAGCCACCAGATCTCGTGCTATTTGGAACAATTCTCTGACGTTCGATGCACTTTGGCCCGCCATACGATCATTTTCCAGCTGATGGGCTTTTACTTCAACTAACGGAACCTTAGCTTCAGCTGCTATAGCCATTGCCAGGGATCTTTTTCCTGTTCCTTCCTCACCAACAATAAGAACACCCTGGGATGCAACGAGTATAAAATTCAGGCGTAGCGTAAACTTATGCACATTTATATAGCCTCACAATGTTAAGCGCATTATGTTAAGAGAATCAAAATGGCACCTCAGTAAGGGTTTATTGGAATATCACTTGTGAGTTGTCCTACATTTTGAATAAATAGGGAAAATGAGCCTAGTTTATAGCCCGGTGGGCTACACCTCCCTAGTTAGTTTTAGGATGCAACCTCACTAATGTGGCAACTAGGCTCGCCCTCTTAAGGTGCGTTTCACCCTATATATGTCACAGTATCTATACATGTCACACATGTCACAGGATGTATACATGTCACACTACGTATGTCATAGTATGTATATATGTCACAGTATGTATATATATATATATGTCATAGTATGTATATATGCCACAGTATGTATATATGCCACACTACGTATGTCATAATATGTATATATGTCACAGTATGTAGATATATCATAGTGTATATATTATATGTTCAGTGTCTTGATTCATGTTGTTGTCCATTGCAAATGGAGCTAGAAGAGTCATTGTTGACAATTCTCCTGGCATAGTGCTAATAATGGACTAGATCAAAATGGCTCAATTAAATTCTAGTGCTTCTTCTGTTAGTGAAGTTTCTAGAAAAAAAAAATATATATATATATATATATATCAAACGGCGCAATGCACCTTGGGTCGCTACGGAAACAGCCTCCTTGTATAATTACAAGGGTAAGGTCTGCGTACAACTGACCCCCCAGACACCAACCTGTTGGGAATATACTGGGTATGTTGTTGTTGTTGTTGTTGTCTTGATTCATGTTAAGATATGAGTCAATGATAATGATATCTATCATTAAATGGTTAATTGCTTAGTTTATTCCCACTGAGCTCTTGATACTCACCCCATTTAGGGGATGCTTCGATATAAATTTTTTTTGTTTTGTTTGGATTTTTTGTTTTGGTTTGGTTTGGTTAATTTTGAAAAAGGTGATATGATTAGCTGTTAGTGGATATATTGAAATAATATTTAAAATAAAATAATAAAAGTTGATTTGATGTAAAAGTAGGAGAGATGATTTGAAGTGATAGTTAGTTAAAATTATGTGAGTGGATGAATAGTGAATTAAAATTAATGTGGTGTGTAAGAATGATTGATTGATATTATTTAATTATATTGATAATATAAATGATAGTGGGGTTGAGTTAAAGTTGAGTTAAAAAAAGTGGTTGAGTTAAAAATGATTGGATTTTTTTGGATAAATTTATATCCAAGCATCCTCTTATCATTTCAGGTTGACGAGTTGGCGGGCCACAGCAGAAGCGTGGTGGCCGTTTTCGAAATTAATGGGTGTTTCAAAAATTCATGGGTAATTGTTGACGACTTGAAATGTTAAGAGTTTATTTTACATTGTTAACTCGCATTCTTTTGACTTTGGGAATTGAGTTGGAATATTTATCTCTCGACTTAGGTTATGTTGTGGATTCTTGAGTAACGTTTGAATTTGAAAATATGGTGAGATTATTAAGTTCTCAGATAATATTATGTTCTAAGTTTCAAGTTCAAAGTCAAGTAACGCTGAACTTTATGTAGTTGAGTTTTATGAAAAAGCTATTGAAATGTGAAAAACCTTTGAATTAGAAATAAAATTTGAGGACTAATGGGTTAAGGTGTAGGGTTTGACCAACAACCCAATACACCAAATCTTAACTCTATACCTCCTTAAGATCCCTACTGTAATTTATAATTATAAATACACCATGCAGACTAGGGGTGCACAATAGGTTAAAACCGAACTGAATATACCGAATTTTCGGTTTATCTGTTTATGTAACAGAAAACCGAACCAAAATTTTATGGTTCGGTTCTGTTTTAACCGAAAATTTAGCGATCGGTTCGTTTCGGTTATCGGTTAACTGCAATAAATAATCAGTAACTAATTAATTGAGCAACAACCATGATTTGATATATTAGAAAATTGAAACATACAAATTGAGTAACACAAAAAACAATAATTAGGTGAAATTAAGCAATAACAAATTTGAGTAGATACTAATTTGAAAAATTAAGGGTTTTGCACTTTTTTCTGCTGATGAGTGTATGTGGCCTGGGATCGGACTTTGGAGAAGGAGATATTGAGATGAGTTTTTTTATTCTTTAATTTATTTTACTTTGATTTAGTTATTAGTTAATTAATAGGTTTGGTATTTTTTTATTTACATAATGAGATGAAGGTTGGCTGGGGACCTTTTTTTTTTTCTAAAGGAGGAGTGCAGGAGTGCACGTCCCGGTGTCGTCGAGCAGGCCATCCATGGCGTCGTAGGTTATGGGTTGGGGACTTGAAAGATGAGGTGAGTTGAAACAATAATTAGTGGACTATAATTCTTTTAAATATATAAAATAAATGGGCCAATGATATGGGCTTTGAATAATGTATTATGGATATATGTAGTGGGATTTTTCCAAGTTATACATATTATCGGTTTTCGGTTCAGTTTGGTTAACCGACCACTTATATTAAAACCGAACCGAAAACCGAAAACTAAAAAAAATATAAACCGATACCGAAACCGAATATTTGGGTTCGGTTTCGGTCCAAACCGAAAATTCGGTTTCGGGGTCGGTTAACCGTATTGTGTTCACCCCTAATGCAGTCTCCTTCTGTCTTACATCTTGAGAAACACACGCCATCTCCCACATAGAGAGAAACATGAGTTTGAAAGCAAGAAGCGACGAAAGAGGTAGATCGTCGCCCACACTACTTCCGAGCAAGGTGAAGGAATACAACAAAAGATCTCGAGGTTGTCGAGGGTGCTACCGGCCCCGTTGACCGTGTATCTTCTTAGATTTTGCTTGAATTAAATGGTACAACTTAGATAAATTCTAGAATTCGTTGTGCATATGATTTAAAGTTCTGCACGAATAAATTCATAGTTTGCCAACGATTATAACAGACCGACCTAGGTAGAACTCATTCCCAAAAGCTAACTCAATAGAAGGTGTTCAACCCAAACTTATACACAATAACAACTAATAGCTAATCGATGAGGGACAAACACAAACATCTAACAGGTATCTTTAGCAAAAAAAGCTTGATTGTGGGTAAAATCTAAAAGCTTATGTGATTGCCATTAGAGAAGGCAATTGGTTGGTAGAAAGCAAAGATAATGGTAATTTGGTTTGTTGGACAGCTAAATAGCAAGGGAGAGAATATAGATGGAGAATGGAGTCTGCAATAATAGAAATGGGCTTTTGTATTTAGTAAGTGCGCGCGTACACATATATTAGGTATTTTCGTGGCTCGTTATTTGTTGAATAACGAAAACACAATGGCAAAAGATGGTTATGAGGAGTGCAGTCAGGTCGGAGGAATACAACATTACCAAATTGTTGTCATTTTCTCAAGTAAAAAAAGGAGTTTACTTGGACTCAATCTGAGAAGGAGAAGGCTCTAGATTTTTTTTTTATTCAATATGTGACCTAGTATTTCTACAATTTCCACGAGCATTCGAGATTCACAATTGTGTGTGTAATTGTGGCATTGTTTAAGACAAATAGAAACATACATAAATGGATAAAATCAATATAAAATAATTGCGAGGGCATTAAACATAGATAAATAGTAAATTAAACCCATCCTAAGGGTTATGCAAAATTATTTTGTTTATAAACATAAATAAAACAAACCAAGATGTATTATATCTTCCACTACCAGAAGAGTATATGCCACATTTTGATCGTATTCAATAAAATGACATACCCGTGGTGCACGAGCTCCCATATCTTGAAATGCATGGGGATTTTGTAGAAATGCCACAACTTCATTTATTTCTTCTCTCAGAGGTTCAATACTTAGGAAATCTTTCAGCTGTATGGGAGGATCTTTTATCCTCTGAGTTCAGCAATAAGGGAAACAGTTTAGAAATAGTTTCAGCAAAACAAAGAGATGGTCGTAGTAAACAGAGAGTACCTTCATACGATCAAAAGCGGTGCTAACAGGATCAACGTCAACTTCTTGACCCTTCTTTCTAGCCATTTTCTTCAATTTATAATAGGCTTTCTGCAAAACAGCATAGAGGCTTATCAACACATAATCAGTTGTGTGCCACTAATTTTATATTTTAATAAGAAAACTTTTCCAGTAGA
>BKCP01011625.1:4058838-4078053 GCA_008636005.1 Striga asiatica | reverse complement strand
TCAAAGGAATCTAGGAGGCAAAAATCTCTAAACAACCACACATGTGTTGTGCATTGTGAGACTTTAACAATGAAGCAAGTTTACATTTGGTAGCGTATCAAATATTCTGAAGGATAACATCAATAAACAAATTCAGGTGCATTCAATTACCTCACAAGCTACAGAGAGTTGGTTGTTTTAACTATTAACTAGCAAGTAGCAACTAAGGAAGAAGAATCTAAATGCACATGAAAACACAGATTGAAGAGCTTCATCACTAGCATATATAGGAAGAAGATAATATTACCACTCCCCTCAGCATTCTTAAGTTGGGATCTCTTCTTGAAGTCCCAAAACCAAGAACTCTTGAAACTTTTGTTACTTTTCTCCTCATAAACTGGAAAACATGATACATCACATACCCATAGATGGCAGTTCTGACCAGAAACCATATATACCACTTAAGTCCATCTTTTTTCCTTGCTCGAAAGCTTGTTTCAGCCTCAGATTGCCATTTCAAGTACCACGATGAGCCAATAGATACATGGGAATATTCTGGCCAAGCCATTCCCAAGCGCAGCCTCACCTGCCAGAACAGAGCAAGATAAAATACAAGAGAACAAAAGGCAGACCAAAAGGCTTGTATGTTTCTTTTAGCTAAGAAATCGAATCACTCTATTGAGCAATTCAACCAATTACCTCATAAGGGATAACAAACTCCACAAGAGGGAAAACAATCATCACCATTATATCGTCATTAATTTTTCTAATTTTCTCAAATGCCCATTTTCTTGGGGCTAACACTTTAGGGCTATTCCACAACAAAGTAAAGCACTGACGACAAAATTCCAATGGAAGGAGAAACTGCTGCCTGAAGTCCAATTCAGAGAAGGGAATCCACATTAGCTGAACTGCGGTGGGAATGTTAGCCCCAAGCATTCTCATATACAATGCATCAAAACCACCAAAATCTTCAAACAGCATTTCAAATTCCTGGAACAAGATACACAACACGGTATGACTCAGGGCAAAAAAGAGGAATAAAATAGTGGGGAACTAAAGGAGAAAAATCAACTTTCAGACATCGAAAACTCCATAAAGGATCTTACACAAATATCAACATAATACTCTTTGTCATCTCCCTTAAGCATAACATACATGGCAGCCCAATCGTGCCTTATTCGAGCACCTTCCACAAGTTTCCTGGAGACAGCATAAGGAACCACTATTGGGTCCAACTCCCACCTATTCCTTTGTTCATTATACCAAGTCCTGGACATCACTCTATCCCGATCCCGCAGAATGCGTTCCTACAATAAACATTGCTTTTCAAGTCAGATAACAAGGAGCAAAGAAAATGCACAAATACCATATGATCATTCAGCAGATGAAAAGAAGAGTTAATTTGAACAGAATAATAAATTAGTTATGATTGGTATGGAACTACACAGAAAAATAAACCTTATGTGCAATAGTTTATTAAAATTACTACGACACTTTGCTTGCTTGCTTTACTATTCTCCACAACCGTCCCAGATGCCCCCATAGAGAAAAGAATCAACTCAACAATCATTATTATACAATCACACATTCTACTGCACACTCACATATTGCCACATCCCAGTCACCAATCAACCCAAACATGTCTTCTTACTATTTCTAAATTAAATCAACTTCCATCATCATATTTTCCATTTAATCCAATCAATCACCAATCTTCTTTCAGAATCTCTTTCGAAAATACTATTATAAACATGAAAAGATATTCAATCACTCCCTTAGGCCCCCTCATTCTTTCAAATGATGACATGGCAGAGAGATTCTTTTCATACCATAATGACAAACCAGTGTCTCAGAACAGTGAGTTAACTAACTCACCATACACAAGAACTGTGGTAAACGCACACAGAGTGATTTAGTTAACTCAACAGCACAAATATGAAGAGGTCTAAAGTACTTAAAAAAGAAGGAAACAAGCCTCTGCCCTAATCATGATGTTTCTCAGAGATTTTAGCTGTTTTTCGTACATCAAGAAGTAATGAGCTACTTCCAGACGAAGTCAGACAGATTAGTCTGCATAATTGTCACAGGAGTCTGCATTTCCTCTATAGCATTAAACTAAAAAAACCACAATATTGATTACGCTACACAAGGCAAGCAAATAATTGCTCAATGAAATTTTTTAATATCCAAATACAAAAAGGTTTAACATTGAAAAACATTCCATATGTCCATTTGCACATGACATGAAACCCAAAACCATGGCAAAAAGGAACAGGTAAAGAACAAATCCTCAAAGATATGAAACAAGTGTCTCAAGACACGGTAAAAGTAAGATAACATTAAATTAGTACCATAATAGTTCTGGCAAGAATTACCTGTCTGTCAGCGATGTACTTTTTACATAGTTCAGAATCTTCCAAGAGACTCTGTTTAAGGTCCATCTTAACATCTTCTCGCCATTTTTTCCAACCGTGAAGTAAGTGGAGGCTCACAGCTCTTGGAACTGCTACCTCTTTCTTTCCAAACGTCCACTTAAGCTCAATATCTGGATAGCCCTTGACAACCTCATCAGGAGGCGTGACTGCAATATATCTTCTTTCCTCACCATGTTTCCTCATAGTCTTCCTGATTTGATCCTCCAGCTCCTTTTGCATCTTCCTTGAATTCCTAAGTGCTTGCTCTATATGAAAAGTATTAGCAGTTGTATCTTGACCCGTGAGAGATTCAGTACCTTGACTAGCGAGAACATCTGGTAAAATTATTTGCTCCTGAAGGAGCCTATGTGCATTTTGCAGTTCTTTCTGAAGCTCCTCCTTAGAAAGCTTCGTATCAGGCTGACCTGAGGTACTGCAAGCCATATGACCAAAAGGCAGAATAAGCAGTGAAACTATGAAAGGTAAATAATATCCTAGCAGTAAATAAACTGCAACTTCATGCAATTGATTGTCAGAGCTGGGAACATCCATAACCTATTCCTCAATGGAATGACCACGTAAACAAAGACGGGAGTACAGGAGGTTAATTTATAAGCTCATAATTTTCCTTTAAATTTAATGTCTTCCTTGAGTACGAGATCTCAAAAGATGGGCTGCATAAAAAAAAAAGAAAGAAAAAAAAAACACTGCTGACCATCAGCTCCTTTCTGGGGCTTCAGATTCTCAATATTCACGATCCAAATCCAAAAACCAATGAAGTAAAACTTAGACGAAATGGAAACAAAATACGCAAAACAAATAATCAAGACACAAGGAAACCTGCAAATCAGGTATCTAAAGACATCAAGTAGAAATCAGATGACATAATAACAAAGTCGTCTTACA
This sequence comes from Striga asiatica, assembly GCA_008636005.1. Taxonomy (NCBI): domain Eukaryota; kingdom Viridiplantae; phylum Streptophyta; class Magnoliopsida; order Lamiales; family Orobanchaceae; genus Striga; species Striga asiatica. The sequence goes on along the minus strand of BKCP01011625.1, from coordinate 4,074,751 downwards.
TACCAAACAGCAAAAGAGGAAATGATACAACATCTGACAACCACCTTAATCCCTCTCAAATAAAATTTTTCATCAGATGGGTACTTATGCTCTCAATCCATTTTAATAGCATAGTAAAACCAGCATTTTCTTACCTCCGATTTTCACGCCCCTTTATCTCCTTCAAGAAGCTCTCGACCACAGCCTCACACTCTCCCTCTATAAAGATAAGCTCCCTCACTCTAATGCTCAATGCCACAGTCTCTTCCCTCACGATCAAATTCTCAATCTTCCCAATCCTATCCAAAGCATCATTGTACTCTCTCTCCAGGCTCCTCCTCCCCTCCCTTAGCTTCTCCACCCTATCACCACCAGCAACACTGCCGTCTTTTGCCTTTGTCATCAAACTCTCTTCCTCCCACTTCAAATTCAACTCTTTATTCACAATTTCTTCACATCGATCAATCAGCTCCTCCTTCTCAGCATTCAGAACCTTCAGCTCGGAAATAAGACCTTCTATTATCTCCTCGTGCAGTGCCCTCTTCGTTGTTTTAACCTCATTCAACCCCTCCTTGACACTGTTAACCATAGTATCTTCTATTTTACCATCTTTCGCCTCTTGGATTGTATTAAGAAGCTTTGAGACAACACCTAGTAGCCTCCGAGTGTGAGCCGGGTACTTGTCACCCTTCTCCTCATTCTCTTCACTTAGAACTGATTGGCTTGCGGATGAAGGAGAGGCAGTAACCACAGCAGCCAAAGCGGGCTTCCGGATCCCGAAAAAGGGACAGACAAACCCAAAAACTACATAGAATAATGCGTATATGATAGGCCAAGCAGCGGGCAGCTTAATTTTTTCGACATTACAGCGTCTGGAATTGTTGTATATGATTCTGGATCGGTTTTTGTTAGCTTCGTCACCATCAGCACACGAATGTTGGACGCTACCTCGGACTTTCTGAAATCCAATCGAGTATATTGGCTTGACGAAGAATGGGGAATTTCTTGCAAAGGAAATCGAGGTTTGAGTTTTGGTTTTCAGTTTGGCGCCGGGATGAAATGGGAAGCTGAAGAGCGAGGGGTTATACTTATACAGGGTTGAAGTTAAAGTAGAATTCACCATCACATTTGAAGCTTGGTTTTGCATTTAGGTCTCAGCACTCCTGGAAGAGATAAGCGGGTGCTTGAGTCAGTTTGGATTTTGAATTCGAGTCTGGAGCACGGCGACACCGCAAATTCCTGGTTACGGTAAGGTACACTAGGTTGCGATTTGCACAAACTAATATCTTTTATTTTATTTTATTTTTCTAGCAGCAATCAACCTAAATGCATCTTTAATTAATTATTCTATTTTTTAAAACTAGTGCGTGCCCAACGGAAAAATAATATTTTAATTGTATTATAAATTAAATAAATAAATAACATTAATCATGATTTACCTATTATTTTTAAACTAAATTGGGTTGGACACAGTCCGACCGGATGGACCGAGAACCGGTTTATAACCAGTCTAGTCGCTTGAATAAAATATTTGCTGTCGAATTCGTCAACACCAGTCTGTTGGACTGATAGGATCGATAGGATTTTCTAAACAAATTTTGTTACATTAAAAATTATTTTAAATAAAATTATATATTTAACTAAAATAGAGATTTATAAATTGTTTATCAATTAGTTTAAACATTTGAATTTATAAATTGTTTAGATATTTAAGTAACAATTTTTATTTAAATTTACTACAAAAAGTACTATATATATATATACACTAAAATATAATGTATTAAAATATGAACAACTACAAATGATTTAATAAAATAACTTGATCGTTTCGTGACGGTCCGGTTCTGAAAACCTTATATTTACCGTACATTAATATAAATTATAATAAAATAATTATTTTGTTCACATAAATAATAATAAAATTATATATAAATATTCATAAATCATTAATGATGTATGATTATTTGAGATTTGGACTACATCACATTCACGTAATAAAGTATTTTTAATATTAAAATTTATATTTAGGTTCAATCATCGATTTGGTCTGGTCAAACTGATACATAACTTAGTTACCTGGGACCAACCAAGTTGTGTCAAGTTTTTTTACTATTTTAAATATCACTTAAAAGTAATTCAATCAACATGGACAGTACCCTAATTCAATCATCCGATTGATCCAAAGTAATTTCCTTATTTTCTTTGAATATAATATTTAATTTTATGAAATAAAAAAATTTTATGATTCATATGTCTACACCAAATGATAGTATATTAAGATTATATATTATATATCTAAAGATGAATTATTTATTTTTATTTTATGCATATTAATAAAAAATAAACATAGTAATTTAAAAAAAAATCAAGATTAATTGATTGGGTATGCAATTTAAAAAATATTTTTAGCGTTCAATATATATATATATATATATATTTTTAACATGATTGAATTTTTGGATTAGAATATATATATTTAAAATGATTTTATTATTAAAAGTCAAAAAGAAAAGATGTCATAAAGATTACAACTTTGAAAAGTTTGTAACCATTAATTTAGGAACCATCCGATTTTAAATGATTTATAATTTTTGAAACATGATACGTACTTTGAAAAGTTTATAACCATTAATTTAAGAACCATCCGATTTTAAATGATTTATTATTTTTGAAACATGATAACGTGCATTTAAAACCCATTAATATAGGAACCATCCAATTTTTTGATAATGAATTAAAATTAAAATGTAAAATAAAAAATTTGCTGAAAATAGTATATAATAAATGTGGGTTGACTTTTTCTTACTACTATTTATGATAAATGTTAATTCTTATTATATATATATAGATTTATTTTATTGTACAACTAAAATCTATATATCTATACTTATATAAAAAGTTATCACATTTACTATAATTAATAAGAAGAAAAGTCAACTCATAATTAATTGCACACTATATTTATAAAGTTTTAGATATTTTAAATCATAAAATAGGGTACCATTTTTTTTATTTTTTTTTCAAATCGATAGGTAATCTCATATCAAATAAAACATAGTTCAAATACAAGCACGTACAAGTCCTGAAGCCGAAGGTAAAGGAAAACCAGGGAGCACTACTTACACAAGTAGGCTAAGAAAATACATCATAACACACACTAAAGGCAGATGTAATCTGCAACCTTTAGTGAAAAACAGTGCATAATCTAGAAGTTGGGATACAAACAAGAAACACCAAACCACTGAACTACGAAGTAGACCTAGTTAGGAGCACATTGCTTATTGGACTTCAGAGGAACTTGGTCCTAGCTTCATGCCATTCTCTCACAGCACCTTTGATGATGATGTGTTCTGGCCTCCAGTTCTTTTCAAAAACCCAAAGGTTTTTAGATTTCCAGAGCCACCACAGGATGTAGGTGGTGAGCTCTATTCTGTCTTCAGCAACTTTGGATTTATCCATACAACAGACTGTCCCCCACCAGTCTTTGAAAGGCCAAAGTATCCCCATTGATACCATCCCAGTTAACAGGTGCTCTTTTCCAAACCTTCCTTGCTCTGGGACATGTAAGGAGTGCATGCTCAACTGATTCAACAGCTTCTCCACAGCATGGGCTAAAATATGGTACCATTGAATGCCCCTAAAATTATGGGTTTTGTTGAATTCATTTTTGAAAATTTCGACACATATTGAAGTGAATATGAAATTCAAAATCTTTTCTCATTTTATTTTTAATAAAATATGCATCTAAATTTACGTGTGGTTTTGAATTGAAAATTTGAAATTCAAAATCTCTTCTCATTTTAGTTACAAGAAAATCAGACTGCATTCAACACTTGGACCAATTTAAAAATTATTCCTTAAATGAAGGAATTTATAGATAATTGTTATATCTACTTAATCACGTGATTATTTTCAATATAAAAAGAGACAAATTACAAATTAGTGAATCATATATTACCTAATTCAATATCTTAACATTAAAGAATAAATTCATAGTATTATGTAAATCCGTATCTCATATTATTATATCATTAAGAATATATTATAGTTATATTATCAAATCATAAAAAGATATTAAATCCATATTGTAAAAAAAAAATAATTCATATAATTTTATAACAGTTTTACTACACTATTTAATAGTATTCATTTTTATTATATAATAAAATAATAATTAAATATTATATAGTGAACAACAATAAGTAAAACTGCTACTTTCTCTTATGTCAAGGGATAAATTTATATGTTAAAATTAAATTTTTATTAGTATAAATGTTTTAGTGAGATAATATATTAATTATTCTACAAGCTAGCCCTAACATGCTCATATCTAATATTCTGGCTAAAATAACAATGCTGGTTAAAAGATGTGGAAAAAAAACTTATAATAACCCTATTGTTTTTTAGACTTAACGTTGATTAAAAGAGGTAGAAACTAGATAATAACCCTATTATTTTTTAGACTTAAACAAACAAGGGGGTGAAAATAACTCATTTAATATCTCTGTCACGTGCATCGCACGGGGTACGTACTAGTATATAATTACTTACTGTTAGCATTTAATAAAACCTATTTAATTTTACCTATGTGGCAATATAACCATTTCCCTCCAAATGCCGTTACTTTTGGTTTATTTAACCATTCATTTAATTATTAGATAATCAACACACTAATCACTTCAAAATTACAATAAATCATTTAAACTTTTATAATGTGTTGACTGTATAATGTGATTAGATGTTATTATTGTGGTGTGATTAGATGTTATTATTGTGGTTACATTTAAATTATTATTATTTTTAGAAAATAAAAAATATATTTGAAATTCCTAATTAAATAATAAAAATAATTAAAAAAATACATACCAAAATATACGTTTCATCCAATCTGATAAACACAATTTAAAAAAATAAATATTCCAGTTCTTTTAATTGTAAATTTGGCGAAAAAAAAAAAGTGAAAAAAATCATTAATCATTATATGGATACAAATAACTCACAATACTGTATTTACATTTGTGCAAATGCACAGGTCGAATACTAGTACCTTTAATTATGATTAAAATCTATAAATTACTAGTTATTGTAATTAAATACAATATGTATACTTTTTGGTTAGTAAATTTTAACTAAATGATTAATAAATTAAATATTTATATATGTTATACATATAATTCGTATTCACTCTGGGCCGGGCCATTAAGTCGAGAAGTGTACACACCATGCCGTTAAGAAATTAGCATAGATTATGGAAAGGAACACCTCAAGAAACTCTATTGTTAAGAGCATGTCGATTCAAATCCGTACTGGACGTCGATCTGTCCTTTTCCTTCTCCAAGAAAGATTGTTGATCGTCCTATGTTGTGCATGAGAACTGGCAAAGCAGACTGTTAAAGCGATCGCTCAGTCGGTCCTATCACTAAAAGAAGAGTTTTTGCATGGGGATGCTTTTTCACTCCGCTACTCCCTTAGTTGGCCCATGTTGACATCTGAGTTGAGCTGGGTAGATCCATAATTAAATATGACCGCTAAATGAAGAAATAGTCGTGTCGAGCACTCGGGTCAGGGAATCGCGTGTGAAAACAAACCTCATAAATATGAACACCCCGAGGCCGAGCAAGCAGTAAGCAGGACACATAGGTCGGATGACTATATGTGTAAACCCAACCTGGAAACTATCAATCAGCAGATATATCAATTTCTAGTTGATGGGCTTTTACTTCAACGAATGGAACCTTAGCTTCTGCTTACCTGGTCCTTCCTCACCAACAATAAGAACACTCTAGGATGCAGTGAGTATAAAATTCAAGCGCGAAGTAGACTTATGCACATCTATATAGCCTCACAATGTTAAGCGCATTATGTTAAGAGAATCAAAATCATAAAGATGGCATCTCAGTATGGGTTTATTGGAATATCACTTGTGATTTGTCCTACATTTTGAATAAATGGGGAAAATGAGCCTAGTTTATAAGTTTGGTGGATTACACCTACCATCACTAATTAGTTTTAAGATGCAACCTTACTAATGTGGCTACTAGGTTCACCCTCTTAAGGTGCGTTTCATTCTTGTGGGACCGCACACATTACCAATTATATAATTTTAGCAGGGTTATCAGAGCAATTAACAAGCCAATTACCGATTTCAAAAGTGCTCATGCACACAACACCCTTTCACAAGCACATGCAAGCTCAGAATTGAAAGTACTTGCAATTAGAATTCGAACACACAATTTCGGCAAACCCTTTTCCTTAAAATGTCAGTATTTCAATTGTATGATATTTTATGTATTACTTAATCTTTTATATTTAAACCTTTTTATCAATCAATTTTCACTTGTATTTTGTTTATAATCCAATGCTCTTTTTGTGTTCTTGTTTCCTTTAATATAAGGATGAACTAAGATAGAGAAGTCTTCTCTATTAATAGAAAATTTGGGCATTGATAAATACATCATCCCTAAAAGCCTCAAAGCTCAATGGGAAAGAGCATCCAACCCACAATTATACATAATCACTACCCAATAACTAAAAATGTGGGCGAGACATAAACTTCCACCATCTATCCTCACACGCACAAATAGGTCGGGTCCAAATAAAAATCGCCTCCAAACAAATATACATGGATGTTGTGATACCCATGTTACATGAGCCTAGGCTTAGACCCTGAGCCTTGGCATTAGCTGGTAGTTTGTATACTGAAAGTTTTTTTTTTTTTTTTTTTTANTTTTTTTTTTTTTTTTTTTTTTTAACTTGTTTAGTAAGAATCATGTCTAGTCAAAAGTGTTTGCATTTTATTTATATATGGTAATGCAAATTGTCCATTTATTTTATATTGTAGATAACATTATAGGGATGGTTGTTGAATAATAAGTGTTATTACTGGCGGATGGCGGTAGTGGAAGCATGCCAAAATCACGTTACAACGACCATCGTGGTTGTTTATGGCATAGCCATAACTGTCATCCTTCACAAATTTAGCATGGTAGTTTGTCAAAAATTCGTCATGCCATTACTTCCATGGCAGCCATTTGATAACATCAAGTATTATTTGGAATTAGTTTGTCTTAACTAATTATAAGAAGCAAAGAAAAAGCATACTAACCGGAAGAAGGATATTAAAGGTATGTCTTCTACTTTCTTGCGTATTTAATTATGATGATGATATTTGGCTGAGAATAATATATCAAATTGTTCGTCTAAACTCATAGATTTCAAAACTCTTGACAATTTTAAGAACCCCTGTCTGAAAGGACACAAACGGCGCCACGAACTTTCATGTTTCGGCGACCCCAAATCCGACCTTTCAGGCAACCAAAACTTTATAAAATATATACTATATTAATTTCCTTGTTCATAGGACCGTGTGGCTAATTTAGATTTTGATTTCATGGTGTTGAATATAGGTAATGAGTCGTATATATGCGTATTTGTCGTTGTGCACAATCTGTTCGTATTTCTATTGTTTTGACCTTCGAGTTTTGGTGACTCTTAGTCTCTTCATTAAGCTTATAGTTTATCATCTTATATTTCTATGGAACAAGATTACAACAATATCACAAATAGCTACTTTATACAGAAAGTTACGTATAAAATACGTTAATCGCACATGTCTGATTTGTGCTAAACATGACTTTGTTCGGTATACTGGTTGATGAGACTTTTTCATAAATATAACATTCTGTTTTGATTTTAGTGTCTTCACAAAAGTTGTATTTTTTATCTATTGAATTTACAACATTTCAAGAATAAGTCTAAAATATATTTTATAGCAAAAGTTATGTTTGTTATACGTAGATTGCGCATAAGTTTTATGTCCAATTTTTACAACAACGGTACTCCCTGTTTGGATAAAATTTACACCTTTTAAATGTTCTCATTTGTACTTGATGACTAAACACGAATTTTAAAGGAGGTCTTCAGATCGTATTAGAATTGGAATCACTATAATACATATTTTCGATTTGAAGTTATGTTTAAATTATAAACACTGCATCTAGCTGTTTTTTAGTCAGGTTTTACTGCAATTTCTCTTCGGTTTTGTCTAGCTTTCACCCTCCTAATATGTTTGTCTATATTTCGAGTTTGCATATGAATTGTAGGTTTGTGTCTTGTTAATATATAGGATAATAAATTATTTAAATATAAATTATATAGCAAAAGTTACGTTTAAAGAACGAATATTGCACATGTTTTTGTTGTTAATACTATAAAACTTAACAATGAGTTGGTACTCTTAATCGATTGATTATTCTTACAGTTTGCTAGTTAATAAATATAAAATAATATTTTGATATTTTAAAGTATAAATTAATGAATATATATTTGTTCTGATTAGATCAAGTTAAACATACGAACTGATTTCGGTTTTGCAAAGCTATAAGCTAAAGACTCGAGGTAAGTAAAAGTTCATCTGCAACTACAATACATAAACCGAGTATTGATGTACTCAATTATGTGATATGTTAAGAGTGATTGGTATAATGTTGATGTGAATTTATTGTTGCTAATTGATATTTTCCTAATTATTGAACATTACATACATTTCATGAGTACATGCATGCATGTGTCACAGTTTAAGAAAATATATCGCATGCACGATACAATGAGAACAAAAAAAGTATTTTGTTATTATTTGACCACTACCATGCAACGAGGTCAAGTGTCCCGTGAGACATTGCTTTAAGGCGTGTGAGACGTAAGGACTTGACTTATTATTGTGTTATGCTCAGTGAATGTTGCTTCGGGCTTGTGAGACGGAATTGGACTGAGTCATTCAAGTACCCTGTGAGCCATTGTTTTAAGGCGTGTGAGATGACCAGGACTGGAATCTTATGATTATTGATGATATTGAGCTCATATTCAGTGCCTAGTAGTGAGGTCAAAGGGCCAAGAGAGAGAAAAATTTTCCAAAAAGAAAAGTCTTTACATCATGAGTCGTATACAAGCCTTTGCATTTCATGTTGAAATGCATATCAATTGAGGATGTTATTTTTTCGCATGCATAACATTTGCTTATTGAGCACTAGATCATGTAGTTTATGCATTGTAGGTGATCTTGTTGATATCTGATGATAGACATGACCGGACTGTTGGACCCAAAGAGTGTTGGAGACGTGCACATGGATGATGACCTGCTGAGTTGACAAATGGGCTTGCATCCGTTTATTTTGTAGTTGGGTTTCTTTTCACAACTCTAATATGTGTTAAACTCTATAAAGAACTTTTGAACTTGGGGCTTCCGAAGCTTATGGGATGAATGACTTTATCCTTGTTATCTCGTTAAGTAATTTTATAAGAAAAATATAAGTTTAGTTTAAAATATAAGAATATTCAACAGTAGAAGAGCGGTCGTGACAGTAAAACCAAACTAAGTTTAATTTTTATATAAATATGTGAACCAAATAACTTTATTTTATGATATAATTATGTGAACCGAAATATTATTTTTCTTGTAATTTATATTTTACATACATATAATAATAAAAAAATATATCGTTAGTAAGTAGAGTTAATAATAAATAAATATGTATAAATTACATTAATGCAAAAATTTAATAAAGATTTCAAAAATCGATACGTGAATTTGAAAAATATATAATTTAAATGTTATTTTTACTAATAATCTAAATATATGTAATAAAAGTAAGAAATAATATTTAAATACATTTTTCCATTCTTGTTAATACTTTACTTTTTAATTTTCTATTTTTATATACATATTTTTGATTTACAGTTTTAGTTTTATTAAATATTTAGATTGTTAATCAAAATAATAATTAAATTATATATTTTAAATTATATTAATATTTTTTTAAAAAAAGTTTATTAAACTTTTTCATAAATATAACTTATATGGATTAGTTTCATCATTCAAGTTAATTGCTAAATATAATTAATATTTTTGTCATAAATATGTAAAATATAGATTACAAAAATTAATATAATGGTTTACAGATTTATATCAGAAAGTAAAGTTAGTTTAACCTTACATTGTGAAGTTAAATAATAAAATTAGACTTGAATTGAGAAAATGTCAATCTTATATAGAAAGAATAAAATTCAATCGTTAAACTGATACAATTCAAAAAAAGTTGAATCTTAATTGAATTTTCTTAAATTTTAATTATAAACGCACACAATTACACAAAGTTTTGCTAGCTATATGAAGTCATAGAAGGTTGGTTCCAGAGTGGAGTCAGCCTTTTATACACCATAAGTAAACAATTATCGTATCATTTGATTACTTAAAAAATATATATATATTTTTTAATTGGTATAACTTTTATACACCACAAGTAAAAAAAATCATATTATCTCATTATTTAGAAAATAAAATTAACTTTTTCTAATTGGTATTTTTTACTTTCGCGAGAAGAGCGCATCATAGGAAAACTGTAATTACTATGGTTTAGAAAATCGGATCGGATTGGCCGATCCAACCGGTTGGACTGAGAACCGGTCAGTTGATCGGTTTGGTTCGTTGGAATTAACTGGTTGCCAGCGAATCGGTCAAAAACCGGTAAACGACCGTCAGGACCTACCAAAGTTATTATTAGTTAGTTTAAATATTTGAATGTTTTAAATTGACTTAATATGTAAGTAACAAAGTTTTATATATAAATTTTATTATATAAAATATTATACATGTTTAAAAATATTGATAAATTAAACAGTCTAACCGGTTCAACTACTTTCGGAGCAGTGAACTATTGAACCAATAGCTTGACCGGTTCGATGACCGATTTTCAAAACCTTGATTTTTAGAACCTTGGAGGGTGTTTGTTTATATAATTTTTCAATTCATACTCAAAATTTAACTCAATTTTAACCCAACTGTAATATCCTTAATATAATTAAATAGTATCAACCAATAAATCTTACGCATCACATTAACTTTAATTTACTATTCATCTACTCACATAATTTTAACTAACTATCACTTTATATCATCTCCCTTCTACTTTTATATTCAATCAACTTTAATTATTTTATTTTAAAATATTATTTTAATATAACAAGTAACAACTAACCATAGTGCCTTTGTTAAAATTAACTTTGATTAATAAAAAGGAATATATTTGTATCAAACATGTCCTTGGTAATTACACAATAAAATATTTATTATTTTCCAACAAAATTCCCTTCGTCTTCACTCTATCCACCGTCACCGGCTGCCGCCAACATACCATACTTTTCTTCTTTTCCTTCCTTTTCCTCTCCAAATCCTACACACATTGCTCACGAGTTCTCTTAATTTCTCTGTCGTCGATCCCAATCTCAACACCCTGATTTTGTCTTTTGATCTCTGTCCAGCTGTTCTCAGTCCACTCCTAGCCGATCCATTTTCCGGCACCCACGGCGGGTCTTCGCCGGCCGAGGGAATAAAAACAGGGGAGCCCAACAACCAAACGGCTCCTGAACTCATATTCTCATCTACATAGAGCTACTGCTATTTCACCAGCTGCAGAAGGGTTTACCACGTGCAAAATCCAGCCGTGATATCTCAGTTTCCTGCTGAAATCGAATTGCCATGGCCGCGGTTTCAGTTAATCAGTTTTCTCAGTGCATCACTTGCCATGCTTGGAGCCCAGATCACTCGAGTAATGTGAATTCTTATGTGTTTATTGGTCTTGTTTGAATGATCCTACGTAGTTGAATTGGTCGTAATATGCTATTCCTTGGATTGCAGTGATAGCGTTTTGTCCGAACAACAGTGAAGTGCATATCTATCAGCTTTTGGGAGGAAAGTGGGAGAAGATCCATGTTCTTCAAAAGGTAAGCTTGCAGTGTTGGTTGTAGTATATAAAAAATCATTTCCTGTAATTACCATTACAACAAGAAAGTTGAGAAATAGAGTGATATTTTTGCTTGTTGGTTGTAGTAGATAAAAAACCATAATGAGTAGTATTGTGCATATCAAAATCTGGCAAGCTATTGAGCTATGGATACAAATATATGCATAGTTCATGTCTCGTGGTTAGGATCAACACTCCAGGAAATGTAGGAAAAATGTATGAGCAAGATGTGTTGCCAGAGATTTCAAGATTTGTCACAGAGCTGGTTTCATTCTCATTTTGGTTTGAGTTCTTGATATCAATATTTAATCTCATCATCTAATTCATTGTCTTGATTAATCTTTCCTTTGTTTTCTCTTGGTTACAGCATGATCAAATTGTTTCTGGACTAGATTGGGGTGTAAGTTTGAACAGAATAGTTACTGTTGCTCATGATCGGAATTCGTAAGTGACAATGCATTTTGATTGATTTGGTTCACCAGATATCACTAATTTTTATGCTTTGGTTCATGATTCTTAACTTCTCTTAAGAGTAGTTGCCTGAAATTTTAATTACTCACTTTTTATTGATATGCCGAGTTTATCTTTTGTTAGTTACGTGTGGTCAAAAGAAGCATCAGAGTGGGTGCCAACCCTTGTTATCCTCAGGCTGAATCGTGCGGCACTATGTGTTCAATGGAGTCCCAAAGGTATGAAATTCTATTAAAGTTGTGTGGTGTTTTAAGTTTTTTGGTGCATGATGTTTGTGCTTAATAATTCTATATCTTTTCCATCTTCTGTTTTGTAAACAGGTATTCTAACACTTCTTGTTTTAATTAAAAAATAATAATGTAACTTGAAAGTTACCAGAGAATGTGTTGGGCTTACGAAATGAACTATGTGACAAATTTGATTTAGTCTTTTTAACTTTTTCTTCATTCAGAAAACAAGTTTGCTGCTGGAAGTGGGGCTAAAACTGTCTGTATATGCTACTATGAGCAAGAGAATAATTGGTAAAATTTCTTAGGTCCTGTTTCTTCCACTTTTGTCAGCTATACTATTATCATATAAGACTTGGTGATATAATTTATTCATAGAATTCAGGGGTATAAGTGTCTTTTGTATCTGTGCCTCAACTCTTATTTGTATCTGTATCATTGTTATACTTCCTACAGGTGGGTAAGTAAAATTATAAGAAAGCGGCATGACTCTTCTGTGACAAGTGTTGCCTGGCATCCTAATAATGTGAGTATGCCTCGTCTATTATCTCAACTTGTATATGTTGCTCACTGCACGGTTACCATTGTTTCCAATTAACGTTTCCATTTTCTACACTTCTATTATCTTTATATTAGAGGAACAACACAAGATTGGTTTATATCTTGACATACATTCACCTTAACATTCAAATGTGTTGATGCCTATGTAAATATTTACTGAAAGGATGAGAAAACATTATTGGCGAGCTAAAAGGTACATCCTATTTACTGTAAGTATTTTTTTTTTGGAGGGGGGGTTGGGATTGGTACGAATAAATGAACATAAATTGGATTGCAGAAATGCATTCAGATTTTGTTTCAGTAATTATTCACGCAGCTTCATTTATTTGATTATTTTTGTGTTTTTTTTACCTTTTAACTGTATCATGTTCTCAGATATTGCTTGCAACCACGTCAACTGATGGAAAGTGCCGTGTGTTCTGTACTTTCATCAAAGGTGTAGACGTCAAGTATGTTGCACTGGTGATACTGAATTTTCTTAGCCTTTGCCGTTCGCTGACCCTTCATTTTAAAACTGCGCACTTGTTTCCTGGCATCATCTTACAGGAACTCCACAGGTTCTTCTTCTTCTGATTCAAAGTTTGGAGAGGTCTGAATCTGTCCATTACTTTTTGTGTTTAAATTAAATTATTATTAGTTAGAGCCTATTAGTTGATGTGTGAGGAAATGCATGAACAATTTCCTTGTTTATTTTCTTTCCTTTCCCCACTCTATTGGACCAGCAAATCATGCAGCTTGATCTCTCATTTAGTTGGACATTTGGCATGAAGTGGACCCCACATGGCAATACCTTAGCCTACGTAGGTAAGATTTTTCATCAACAACAGGTAAGATTTTCATCACTTTGCTTTATTGATAGAAAGATCTCACTGCGTGACATGCTCTACTAGTAATCGCCTAATTTCTTTTGGCATGTGATTTGGAGTTCCATACACCTTTTCCCCCCCTCTATTTCTGCACTTATAAGCAAGTACCGTTTTATGTCTGAATTTGCTTTCTTAGTGCAATCTCATTCCTGAAAAAAAAAATGTCTTTGAAACATGTGAGTGAAAACCTTTGTGTATTATTTGATGTTTATTAACTAACACAAATCCTCAGGTCACAACTCAATGATATACTTTGTTGATGATGTTGGTCCTTCTCCATCTGCTCAGAGTGTAACTTTCAGGGATTTGCCTCTTCGCGATGTGGGTCAGCATCCACTCTTTAAAATTTTATCGTCTTTCCTATTTTCTTGTGATGATAGTGTTGATAAAAATTAATGATTGAGAAAATATATGATTTAGGTTCTATTCGTTTCTGAAAGAATGCTCATTGGCGTGGGATTTGATTGCAATCCAATGGTATTTGCAGCAGATGAAAGGGGATTATGGTGAGTTGAGGTTTTCCAATGTAGTAAATATACTAGTGCACTGCAATTGTCGTCGTTTGGTGATGGCCAAACTGTAAATTCACCAAAATAGCTAGTATTTAAATAAAATGAAGAGCTCTATAAACAGAGGATTAATTACAAAGCTAAGTTATAAAAAACCACCATTTATCTCTTAAAGAAATGTATTAAGTGAATCCAAACCTGTAACTCTTGTATGGGATTATCTGTAATCTGGCATGTGTTAAATCGTAACTAGGATAAATCTCAGGTGTACATTTCCGAATCATCCTTCTGGAGAATACACCAAAACATGTGTTGAAAGTTCCAACTAACAGCGCGTGTGTGTGTGTGTGTGTTTTTTTTTTTTTTTTTTNATGTAGGAGTTTCTTGAGGTTTCTCAATGAGACAAAACCAACTCCAGGAGCTAAATATGGTTCACAGGTAAGGCTTATAGTATTCTAAAGACAAAAACACCAATTCTCGTAAATGTTTAATTTGTTGATTGGCATAACAAACCATAATCTTCCTTTTCTTTTTTCTTTTTCTCCTTTTCTCTAGCGTTCTGGAACATTTGGCAAATTTTCCAGTCAATCAAAAAACGGAAGCAGTGACGAGAATAATGAAACTTCAAGAAGACATGAAAAATGCATTACGTATGTCCTTGCTATCTTCGCATTGGTTTCCCATTTTTACCCTTTTCTCCCTCTCTCTTGCTTTAGTTCATAATGCCTGTCCCTTTTTCTGCTTACAAAATTTAGTTCTATCGTGGCCCTCAAGGATGCAGGCGATATTACAATCACCAGCTTCAGCACTTCAGGTAAAAATAATCGCACTTAGAACAATTTTAACCCATTAATTTGAAAATTATTCGTGACTTTTATTTCGCTCCTTTACAAAAGGGTTGGATGGAAAGGTAATCATATGGGATTTACGAAGGGAACAAGATCTACTTGAGTATTTGTGAGGATGTGTTGCCCCTCGAGAATCTGTTGTCCGTTGGTCTATTCTTGCTGTATTTTATACAGGTTCATTTTACTTGCGCTTGCTGACTATAGTCAGTGGTTTGCGCTTTACATGTAATACAGTTGTCGCAATACAGTTGTCGCGATTCCATTTTTTTTTGTCCTTACGAATATGATTATATATGTGAATTTGTATCTGCACCAATTCTTGTTGATTACGTGATATACATAAACTTCGGAGTATTGTGATACACAGTTCTGTGATAGATTGAAAAAACAATTTTAAATCTTTTGGTGGATATATTTTAATAATACATTTCATCTTTGATTGTTTTTCATTACCATTTTGACTACAAAACCAGGGTCCAATTGAAACCAAGATAATTGAACCAACACCAAAACAACATAAACACGAGAGCCAAAAGGTAGATTGAAATCTATATAATGAGGCATAACAGAACAACAAGAACAACACTTCTAGCCCTCTCCAGAAGCTTTTATCCAAGTGGAGCAAAGCCGAGGTTGATCTACGGAAAGACCAAA
>BKCP01011625.1:4042298-4056393 GCA_008636005.1 Striga asiatica | reverse complement strand
CTAGCATCATGAATGAAGAAATAAAGGAAGCATTCAAACATGGGAAAAAGACATCTAAAATTGGCCTAAATGTTACGTGCATGAAATTTCATACTTTTGTTACGTATATGAAAAAGTATAATTGTCTAATCGTTAAGTCTGTCATATTTAACCAGATTGAGAAAAATACTTGAGGAAATATTACTAGTAAGACTTGTAATACTCCATTTGTAAGTTAACAAAACACATTCCACAAATTCTGAATTATTGCAAGATTTTTGGGTAGGTAGTAAATATAGAACATGCATTTGAAGCATGGATCATGTGAGTTTTAACTCATGATTTGAACGCTACAAAGCAACAAAATAGCCGAACATTACAATAACGAATGTGGAAGTGAATTAAAGTGAATTAACATTAACATCTTTCAACTTCACAGATTAAATGAAGAAGAACAACAAAAAGAAATGGACTTACTTATGAACTGCTGCAGCTACAGCTTCTGGATCTTTATTTAGCCTGTAAATTATAACACCAAGAGTGATCGAAATTAGTCACTCGTTTTTATTTTATTTTATTTTATTTTATTTTTATTTTACGTTATAAATAATGAAAACAACTAGTCATTGGCGCTGAAAACAGGTGATCACTATTCAGTACCAATGAATGTAACTAACCTATTCGCCATTGTTGAGCTTCTCAAGCTTTTCATCTGCCTACTTCCACCGGAGCAGTAAAAAAACACCAAATCAGAAGTAAAAAATTAAGTCACTGCGATCAAATCAAATTATTCCAAAACTGAAAATCGGAATCGAAAAACAGAGCAAAGGAACAAAAAACAGCATAAATTACAGTTTTTTTTTTCCACAAATTCAAGTCTGAAAATTCAGCTTCATACTAAGCAAATCAATTTCTGAAAAAAACGCACACACAAACACGCAGTAGAATCGCTGTGAAAATACCTTTCTCTCACGGCCACAGCATTTGCGAACAGCAGCAAGGCCACGAGTGCGGGAAGAGCGAGGACTCTGAGATAGACCGCCATTGACGCTAACCGAGCTTTCTTTCTCTCACTAGAATTTCGAATTTTGCCTCCTTTGTGTGTGCGCGCAGTTGAAGGCAGGGGAAGGTTGTACGTTAGCAGAAAGGGCGCAAACTCTATTTATAACGGAATGGAGGAAAGTGGGTAGCGAGAAAGGTCCACGTTCAAAATGGTTTTGCCTAACTTCATTAGACTTGACTGAGTTAACCATGGTTGGGTTAGATAATTCGGTTATTCCCATTTTCATTTGTTTGGGGTTGAGCCCAAGCCAGATTGCTCTGCGTGACTCGTTTAGGGGTGATTGTTTATGGATTCAACTAGTTTTTATTTGGTTTGTTTTTTAGTTATAGTTAGTTTTGAAAAAAGTGGTACGATTAGTTGTTAGTGGATATATTAAAATAATATTTAAATAAAATAATTAAAGTTGTTTTGATGTAAAGTAGGAGAAAAATGATTAGAAGTGTTAGGTAGTTAAAATTATGTGAGTGGATGAATAGTAAATTAAAGTTGATGTGATGTATAAGAATGATTGGTTATATTATTTAATTATATTGATAATATTGAGGATAGTGAGGTTGTGTTAAAGTTTAGTTAAATTTGAGTTTTGATTGGTTTTTTTTTTTGTTGAAATCATAAACAATCACTTAGTGTTTAATTGATTTTGCTCTTTTTGGTAATTTTAATATCCGATCTGATTGAAAAAAATAAAATAAAATTTTTAGTCATTAAGAAAATAGTTTGGTGAAATTTTGTTAAGGGTTAATTAAGTGTTTGCATCCTAGGGTTCAGTTAACTCATAAAACTGAAATAATCGAACTCATAATTTATTAAAATCGGACTTACTGAAATTTTATTCAAATTCGAACTTAAGATCGAACTGAAGTAACGAAAAAATATATTATAATTTATGATATAAATAGACATTTAATTTTTACTATTTTTTTATTTATATCACTAAAAATATTAATATATACATATATATAATAAATTTTTAATATAAATTCAAATGGTTCGATTAATTTAATTGGATAATCTAAAATAACCAAAAATTTGTAAATAAAAATCAATAGCCGCAGTAACATGAAAAATAAATAAATTGTATCAGTCGTAATCTCAATTTTAATACTAAAAATTTGCACACACCTGATAACTTATCTGTGCTGACTAATAAATACGTATTAAATAGAACATCCAACTTTATACTTCATTCAGTTATTTCAGTTTTAAACACCTAGGATAATCTAGGCTGACTAAACACAAATTAAACTCAACAATCAACTTTCATATAATTTAATCTCAACAACTTTCAGTTTTAAATTAATGTTTATTTTTCTTTTTTAGTATTTAATCTCAACACGATGTAAGAATTAAGTAATAGTAGTTAAGTTGGACCTAACCTGGTAAACAAAATAATTAGGGGAAAAACAGGTTTTTCTGCATAAAAACATTTCCCCATTGGCTATAATTATATTATGTTGTAATATTTTGGGTTATGATAGTCGAGCCTGAACATATATGTATTGGTGAATGGTTATGTGCCCAATTTCAGGCATAAGACATCATAATTTCATATGCTTAATTATGGTCAATTCAAGGGTGATATATGTTAGGTATTTTATTATTTGACTAGCAAAAGTTACGGGCCAATTTTATTTTGTTAGTCCTTCTCTCAAGTGGTTGTGTTTGACTAGCAGTTGCAGGAGCAGTTGTTTTAACTTTTAACACATTGCCTAATTATTTGTTAGGCCGTTGGTATTTTTTTTTTTTCAATAATTAGAATATAATTATTAACATGAAACCATAGGTAATATATAGCAGTTTATGATTAACACATGTGACAGTTAAGAATCACAGATTCTTCTATGAATTCAACCGATACGTGTTTCAAGTCGTGGATATATAAGTTTTTTACATAGCTACATTTATGAAGTTTATTAAAGTATGAAATTTTAGTTTGAAAGTAGTTATGTATGTTAAAATTGTTTGAGTATGTGACCATTATGTTTGTATAATGGTAGTTTTACTAATTCTAGAGTTACCAATGAAAATTTAAGTCGAAAACCGCATGGTCTTTCGGTGATCTTCTAGCTGTTAAATCTTTAAATGATTAGACAATTATATTTTTTCAATATATAATTATATATACTCTTTTGGTAGATTTCCTATTAGGCTACCTAATAATATATGCATTTATACTCTTCCAATAAATATATATAATTTCCTATTAAGCTGCCTAATAATATATGAGTGTAATAGTTCAAAATACAATATAAGCCAAAGTGACATTCCATGGTATAAATATATATTTTTCGAGAAAATAAAACAAACTCACAGTTGGGTAGACTAGCTAATAATTATTGTTGTGATTGTTGAAATTCCATAGGAAATTATAATCTATATATATAATAAGAATTACTATTTACAAAAAATAGTAAGCAGAAAAATTTGGCAACATTAATTGCATACCATTTTGGGCAAGTTTTGTTTTATTTTTTATTTATTAAATGAAAACATTTAAATATGCCTTCAATCACGGATACTTAATTTTGGTAACCAAATTGTTCAATTTTGGTACAAATAATGTTTTTAAAAATTTGAGTTTTATTTCAATACCAATTCTTTTTAAAATTAATTGCTATCAACATTCATTAATTTGGGAAAAAAAACTTGCAAGTTCATAACCCCTAATAATTGTGTGCAATTCATCAAAATCAATGATATCACATAATTAAATGTCAGATTTGTATGTTTTCAGCCGAGTTGAGTTTTAAAAGAAAAATATCACTTGAATGTCAAAAAAATTTGTGTAACAAAATAATTATGCCGATCAAAAAATAACAAATCTACCGACACATACTCAAATTCTAAGAGTTCTTTTGACTAATCGTAAACACCCAAAAAAATTCGAACATAAAAGTACAAAAATTGAACATAAAAACCTTAAAATTAAAAATTCCACATTTTTTTTTCAGGCGAAACAATTAAAATTAACAATATCTACCGGCGCACACTCAAATTAGAAGGATTCTTTTGATTAATTGTAAAAACCAAAAAATTCGAATATAAAACTATAAAAATCGAAAATAAAAACCCTCAAATTACAATCCATATTTTGTTTCGTGCAAAACACCTAAAATTAATTTAAAGTATCGATTAAATGAAAACTAAAAGAGAATATGTATTTATAAGGCCCTCAGTGTTAGACCGGAAAAGTTGGAAGATCAATGAAAAAAGACGAAAGAAGAAGCTGGAAGCGGCAAAAAATGAAAGAAGAAATGAAGTTCTTGGTCCGATAATTTCACTATTTATACTATGTTCAGTGTAATCTAAACTGTCGATTTCCGTTGACTAATCTGGATCACTGAATTATTTTTTCTGTTTTGTTTGGGCCGATATGAACTTTCGAAGCCAACATTGTAAATTGGGCCGATATGAATTTTTTGAAGCCAACATTTTTCAAAAACATTCTTATTTTACAAGCTCAATATGATTAATATAAATCATTACCCGTATCTTATAATAATTATTTGTTAAGTTTAATTATAATCAATGATCGATACTTTATTATATAATTTGAATTTAAATACAAAATTGCCTTTTAAATAGGACGAAAATAATAAAACCCCGTGCATTGCACGGGTACTGTACTAGTAAATATCTAAACCAAACAATATTCCCAAAATAAGTAAATAAATTCATTAAAATGGGCTATATCATTATTTCTGAAGCAACATCAAAGCTCTTCATCATCCTTGCCTATAGGCAAAGACTATCTCTCATCTCATTTAAACTCGTTTTCTAAATGCATATAATCGAAGAATAAAGAAAAAGAAACCTTCAACTAACAAAGAGAGTTCCCCAAAAAAAACTCTTCTACAAATGTAGAGACAAATCAAGACTCTGTCTCCCACAATCCCCATGGCCACGCTCATCATTATCATCATAATCATTCTCATTTTCCTTCTCATACCCCACAAAATTTTCGAACACGGGCCCACCATTCGGCCCGAACCCATTTATCATCATAGGGCCCTGATAGGCTCCTACATAGGCCGATGGGCCCACAAAGCCGAAAGGGTAGTTTAGAGTGAGGTTCAGAGGCGGAGGAGCCGTTAGAGTCATGTAATCGCATGAAGAGGAAGACGAAAATGCCCTTTGGCCTTTCCCAGCCGCCGTTCGTTCTTTCCGGTGGGCGTTTTGGTGCCCGCCCAGCGCTTGCGAGCTGTGGAACTTTCTAGAGCAGTAGAGGCAGGGGAATGACTTGGTTGTACCTCCCGCTTTGTTAGGGGAACCATGCCTTGTGTGATGATCAACCTCCATTTATTAATTAGTCCTGCTGAATAATTAAGGGAAACAAGACAAGAGAGTAATTAGAGTTGCTATTCAGACCGAGTTGTATAGACTCGTTAAAGCTCTAGATCAATTCATTCGTTTACTTAAATGAGCTGAGCTCAGCTCGTTTGCTAACAACTATTTTTTTTTTTTTTCTCTTTATACATGTTTGGAACTAAAAAATTAACCGAGGCGAACACGTTCATGAATGAACTAATCGTGTTAACACAAGAAAAGTAAATTTAGCTTGTCTCCCAATCGAGAAAACCAATATCATTAGATTTTAATCTATTTATATAGTCATGTGTAATGTATGAGTGTTACAAAAAAAAATACATAATCATTAGATTTTAATCTATTTATATAGTCATGTGTAATGCATGAGTGTTACAAAAAAAATACATATGTAGAGACATATTAAGAGCATAATGTAACAAACCTTGAGAAGGTAGGTGCAAATCCAAAGCAGGAAAGATATGTGAAGAAGTAGATTTGAAGTATGTATAGATGTTGATATATATATATATATATATGGTAGTGATGGTGTGGTGTGGTGTGTGTATGGCATTGTTGGGTGCATTGTACTGCATTTATAAAATCAAGAAGATTGTGTGTGTATGGGCTCTGAGCAGAAGAGATAAGAGAGTTAAAAATATGTAGAGGTTTCTGAATACTGCAGCAAAGAGAGTGATTAATTGCTCTCTTGTTAATAACCAGTCTTATTATATATATGAGACGGTCAGATAGAGATGGCCACGAGCCCAACCGGCTGACCGCGGGCCTTGAATCGACCTATAGTTTTACTCGAGCCGGTTCAAGTTCAAGTTTTTATACAATGAACCGGAATTGGAAAGGGCGGTTTGTCGAATTTAAAAATTTGACTTTTCTATTATTTTTTAATTATTTGTTATTTTTTTTAATTTACATTTCGACCTGGAACCGACGAGCTAGTTTTGAACCGTGAAATGTCGGCTTCATTGAACTATGTAGTTTTTGTGGTATGTGAATCTCAAGAAAATGGCTTAAGAGATTTGAAGGAAAACGGTAAAACGAATAAAGTCGAGGCATGTAAGATACGCTCTCCTTAAGACGAAATAGCCTTGTATATTACTCACGGTTCACGGCTAACGCCTCCAAGATAGAACGACTTTCGATTTGTGTATAGTGGTAAATCAAACCTTCGGCGAACAATACTTAAGTTTAAGAACTCTCAAGATAGAAACGAACATAACGAACACAAGATGATTTATGAACTTTGTAAAAAGATGCAAAGAATTCTTGAAAAATTGATGTGTTGAATGATTTCATGTTTGTGGGTATTTATAGATGTAGGAAAATCTTCCAAGAGGTTTAAGTGTCAAAAGACACCTTTTGAGATGTGTCCGAACGAGAACAAACGCATCTAGTGGTCAAAAGACACCTTATAGTCACCAAGGGTCGCGACTCTTTGTTGGCCGCGAGCTCGTACGAGCTCATACGGACTCGAAATCGAGTTACGTTTTTCATATTCGTCCCCAACGAACCCTTCTAGAGTTTTTAGTATGCAAACTGCATGATAAGGTCTTGTTTGGATTGTCCTAACACTCGTCAAAGACAAAATGTTATGCGAATCCATTAATATTTGAGTTACTTAAACTCAATTGCTTCAAGCCTTCAACCTTACATTTTCTCACATATACAACTTAGAATTAATTTCTCATTTACCTTAAAATTGTTTTGATAATTTTCTAAGTATTCCACTTACGGAAACGAAAAACGAAACCGTTATATCAGTATAAAATCAATTTTTCTTACAAACAACTTGTTTATACTATCGGGCGGTTTGTTGATATCCGAGTTGGACACATATGAAAGTTCCGGTTCAAAGACAAGGAACTGGAGGAGGAAGACCTGATCGTCTAGGCCGGTCTCTGAGCGACTTTGGGAATGCCGAGCTGACCGAGGACCAAAGCCAACAAAGACGACGAACCGCATCATTCCCGAGGTCGGCACCATGACCACCTCGCTACGAAGCCGACCCAGGAAGGCGCCGAGCCGAGGAATAGAATACCGGGGACTGGGGGATGGACTAACTGTCGAAGTCCGGCCTGAGGATCCCTTCAGGTTGGCCTGCACACAAGTAGAGGACCTAGAAAATAATAAAATAATGTCACTAGTCTACTAATGATTGCTGATGGGATGTGCCAGCCTAGTCTGCAGCCCTATGACGCCTAGCCCGGCCTAGAAGCTTGTCCGCATTTAATGCAGCTCATACATGCATTTAATGTCTGGCAGGTAATCATTGTGAAAACCTCAAATCGCATCCAATCTGTCAGGAAGACGCCGGCTTGTCCTTTTCAGATGCACTGTACGACAAGACAGGATGAACAGTGAAAGAATAATGCCGAATTTAAGACTAATATAAATAGGAGACCCTTTCATTTATTTTGAGTTATTGAAATTTGTAATAAATTTGTAATAAATTTCCCATAAGAACTCTAAGTGTAACAAAAGTGTCGACCTCGTTAACATAGGCCGACCTCGTAATTACGTAATAAATTTATTTTTTCGCATAACTTCTTTTGTATTGCACCTTTTTACTCTCAAGATACTTTATTTTAATCGTTGATCGGATCCGTCAATCAACACGTTTTAAGTTAACAAAATCCGTGAACCTCAATAAGTTTTTTTGCCACCTCTAGACGGTCATACTAATTTTATATAATAATAAAATATAATTAATAAATATAAAAAAATGGTTTAGAATTAGAACTTCTAGATTTGTTTCTATTACTTTACTTTTTTATATAGTAGTGAATTTCGAAATGGGACACGTGAATTCATTATAATAAAGGAAATTGAGCTGTATTTTTTTTCCCTCACCCTTTCAAGTTGGTTCTTCTGTTTTTATGTTCTTCATTAAAGTCTAGGACTGTTGGATTTGGTCCAATTCACATTCATAAAAAAATGTGCCATAATCAGGTTATCTCCACATGTCTAATTAATACATTATCCAATGGAAGAGTAAAGTAAACACTAAACAGAGCACCTGTGCTAAAAAATAAAAGATTACAAATTTTACATTGCATTCGTATTTTTAGCCGGCCATTTCATCATATATAACTAAGTAAGCAACTCGTCCGATGTACAAGAGAGAGGATTTTTTCTAAAAACTTTTATTTATTTTATTTTAAATATAATTATTTACACTTAATATTTCATATGGAAAGAAAGAAATACAAAATATGAAAAATCATATTAAATGTTATTGTGAATAGGATGAGTCTTCGTAACCAAACCAAGATATATGATAAAAATTAATTATATGAATTATCACGATATTTAAATATATTCTAATATAAAAGGTTATTGGTAAAATCCTTTTTAGTAACTTTGATAAAAAAAATTAGTTGACTTACTATTAGTAGAAATTTTGAAAAAAACACATGCAGATATTTAGTAACAAAATCTAAAATCCCATTTTTTTGTAACAAAGTTGAAAATTCTTATGCCAAATCTGAATCCTATTTTTTTATTCGTATCATTTTTTTATTTTTTTTTACCAAAATTTGAACCTTAGTTTTTTGGTAACAAGTTTGGAGATTCATGAAAACAAATTCAAATAAAAATTAATTTCAAAATCCAGCAAATTGGATACAAATTTAGGAAATAAATAGTTGAATAATTCGCAACAAATTCTTCCAATATTTTTGAATATTTTTTCCTTAAAAAATGTGTGCAGATTGAATAAAACCACGTACAATTTTTAGTTTAAAACAAAATTGAAATTTGGACGGGATATACATTCAAAACCGTATCCATTTTTTGGTAAACAAATCAGTTCATCTTTGACATTTAAAATCAAATCTTATCCAATTATTCGTGTGCAACTTTTCAAAAGTTGAATGCGCCAATTTTTTGGATTCTTATGTTTTTCTTAACTATGTTTTACTGAGATTTTGGTAAGTTCATATCAATTCTTTTTGTTAAGTTTCATATCAATTTTTTTAGGAAATAAACAGTTGTATAAATCTTAACAAAGTATTTCAATCTTTAATTATAATTAATTTCAATTCAATTTGCTTGATAAAAAAAATTGCTACAATTTAGAAAAATTTGGTTGCATTTTCAGGAAAATTTGATGATTCTTTTCTCTTTGTTTTAACCAAACATTCGGATCAATTTATTTGGTAAAAATATTGGTGTATTGGTAGGAAAATTCGGTTTTATTTTTAGGAAAAACTATGATTCTTTTCAATTTTACTTAACGAAAATTTTGAATTAGAATTGAAAAATAGCGTGAAAAAATCCTATATATCTCTACTTTCTTTCTACTAGAATTTTGTTTAATAAAAAAGATTCTTTTTTTAAATGTAATTTTAATTAATAACTAGTAATACATAAATTTAGATAAAATCCGAACACTCATGTAGTATTTTACGTTCCAAAGAATCGAACTAAGAATGTTATACATAAGAAAATGTTCAATTATATAGAAATTTTATTTTCATGATATTTTTAATGTCATGAGACAATTTAAATATAAAAATATATTTTAAAAATAAAGTAGGTGATAATGTTGTTCAATTATATAGAAATTTTATTTTCATGATATTTTTAATGTCATGAGACAATTTAAATATAAAAATATATTTTAAAAATAAAGTAGGTGATAATGCTCTTGTGCATCGCACGGGTACTGTATTAGTATATAATAATATACAAATCATATTTAACGTATTTATAAATAACATAATCAATATATTATAAAAAGAAACACTGAATGTTAAGTAACAAAAAAATCGATTTGTACTTATACCGATCCGTTTTTCCATGAAGAATGAATCGCCAAGTTGCAACACTGAATTTGTATATGTTGATGTTCCACTGGGTAGTTCCGAATACATACACACAACCTTACTCTAAGTCATCGATGAATTTGGTAATATTAATCGGCTGAATAATGCCAGCTATTCGACCACTCTATCAACAACACAACCTCATAAAAAACAATTATACTCGTTGATTAAAAAAACATCACATATAGTATAAGTTCCATAGGTCTATCTGTTTAGCCCTAAAAATAATATAATGAATTATATATTTTAACCATTGTTATTTTTTTATTAGACAGTTAAACATGAGTCTATTAGTGCTAGCCTTAAATTTAATCAATAGATTAGCCCCATGACTTGTTTATATTAATATAAATAAGATTTTAACACATATGTTTATTTTTTGATACAGGAAAAATAATAATTTTACATATTTTATTCATTATAATACCCAACAATTATTTTATTTTAAAGTTATTGCCATATAACATTATTATTATTATTATTATTATTATTATTATTATTATTATTATTTATAATACTTATAAAAGTAGTATTATTTTTTATATAAATTAAATATTTAGTATACATTTATATTATTTATTGATGTAATTAATATAAAATTATATAAATAAAATTTAAAATAAAATCTTGTGCCATATATGAATTTTATTCAATTTTTTAGAATTTATCCTATCTCATAATAATTAAAAAACATCTCACACACACACACACACACACACACACACATATATATATATATGTATAGAATGTGGTTCAAATGAGAACCAAGTCCTAGCGTGAGAACCGTGAGAACCGTTATTTATAGTTGTACGTAGTGCTATGATTGATTGTGTTTTAGTGCTATTTTTAACATGGATCTATTTTCTTAAAAAATAGCAACACAATTTATATTAACATTTATAAAAATGATAGCACCATGTGATATTAAAAATAGCATCATACACAATAAAAAATAGCATCACACACCAGAATTAGTTTTTATTCGAACTGACCCCTATATATATATATATAACCAATTCAAAAGAAAGAAAGAAAAGAAAGAAGTTTTGGTCAGCGAAAGGTAACACAATGTATGTTAATAGACCAAATAATCCAATCAATCAGCCCAAAAGTTTTTCTGTCATTATGCATCGCAATATAATTTTCTCATAATAGTTAAATAATTAAGGAATTGGCAAGAAATAAGTCCACTCTATTATCATGAGAATTAGTATGAGTCCCGTGCACTGCATGGGTAACAGATATTCATTAATATTTATAAATTAAAAATTCTTATTATGTAATATTTTTAAATAAAGATATGGAATCAATATGTAATACAATTACCTATACTAATTTATTGAAAATGTTATACAAAGTTTAAATTGTACAAAATTAAATAAAAATGTCTATTTAAAATTTGTACATAACCCGTGTGGTGCACATAACTGATAATAAATTACATTATATTCGTTTCAAAATAAGTATCATCTTATAATTTTTGTTTAGAAATTTGATTTGACTATAATGTGATTCCATAAAATAGTTATTTTGGTAAAATGTTATCATATAGATTTAACAACCTATGTGAATAATAAGTATAAGCATAAAATTTATATTGTTTCATTACTTAAAATAAATTAATTTGTATAAACTATTCAAATAAAAAAAATTAAGTAGTTGAGTAATTTATTAAACTATAAATCATTGACTATTTCTTTTACGTCCAGGTTAATATTAACCCGTAAGTTATTGAGTAATTTATTAAACTATAAATAATTGATTATTTATTTTACGTCTAAGTTAATATTGACCTGTAAGTTATGAATAATTATTATTTTATATTTAATTTTAAATAAAAATCTTTTTATTTTTTTCAATATATTATATATCAAATTTAAACCATGCAACTAATAAAGGTAATAGCTGCAAGTTTTATCAATATATTATATTCCAAATTTAAATCATGCAACTAATAAAGGTAATAGCTGCAAATATTTGACCAGAATGATTCTGTACATTAATTACATAATTTAGGCGGGATTTTTCAAATTTTGGACAAAAATACTACTCAATATAGTAAACACTTCAGGCGGGAAACCAAATATTATTTTTTTTGTGTTAATTTTTAGTTGTTATTTCAAGTAGATATCATTGTCTCTTTATATATTAATAGATAGATTTGCATCTTACAGTTTTATAGTTTGTTTATCATACTATGCAACAGAAATGTAATTTACAATAAGGAAATAAGTGACATAAAAATTTCATTTTTAGATTATTGTATATTTAATATATTTTTACGAGAATAGATTGTTACCAAAAAAACTGAATTGAATATTGCCATCAAAATCTCGCGATTTTAAACAATAATATCTCACGTGCTTTTTACAATATATTACATAAATGCTCTTATTTTTATTCCATAACAATTTATTTGAAATTAATTCACCAAATCTTGGTAATTTTTGTAAATATAAAAGAATCTACAATTCGATCTGAAATTGTTTAACCAAAATATCGAAAAATTTGGCATGTCAATCTATGTGCGGGGAAATTTAATTGATATCAATTAATTGTATATGTATTTGTCATGTGAATTTTGTTGATATAAAATTAGAACATTTTATAGAGTAAAAGATAAGGACAAATACGATGTAAAAGATAAAGAATCATGGGATTCTTTTTTATTTGAATTATTCAAATCAAAATTTGAGTCAAGATTTGTGGATTGATACGTCTACAAACAAATTAGTTGGAGTGAATAACAAACCTAATCGATATTATTAAGAGATGTTCAAGCCATTATTTCTTTATATAAAAATGATATTATTTATTGAACAAATATATAGTCCAATATTATATAGAATTGCATATTATTAGTTAACAAATTATGTTTTTCAAAAAATTAAGGGATCTTATTTATTAAACAAAATTTTATGAAGGAAAATTTAAAGATTTTCAGGGATTTTCACGCCATTTTATTTTATTTTTTTATTAAATTCTAATTCAGAAATTTGATTAAGAAAATTATAAAAGAATCATTAGATTTTCTTAAAAAAGAAACAGAATTTTCCTACCAATACACCGATTTTCTTACCAAACATATTAATCTAAACAAAGTGAAAAGAATCACCACTTTTTCCTAAAAATGCAATCGAATTTTCGTAACATTGAACGATTTTTTTACCAAACAAATTCAATTGAACCATGAGACAAGATCTTCTTTCTAAAGAGAAAATTAATTCTAATAAAAATTTGGAATAGTTTGTTAAGATTTATGCAACTGTTTTTTCCCTATTAAAATGATATGAACTTGACCAAAAAAATTGATATGAACTTACCAAAATCTCGGTAAAACATGGTTAAGGAAAAACATAAAGATTCAAAAAAATCGGTGCATTCAAATTTTGAAAAGTTGCACAATATTTTGAAATTAATTTGAATTTTATTTTCCCTAAATCATTGGATAAGGTTTGACTTTAAAAATCAAAGGTGAACTTATTTTGTTACCAAAAAATGTGAATACGATTTGAATGTATGTTCCGTTCAAATCTCAATTTTGTTTAAAAATAAAAATTACACGTGGTTTTATTTGCACACTTTTTTGAAACAAAAAATTATTTGAAAAGACTGGAAGAATTTCTTAAGAATTATACAGCTATTTCTTTCCTAAATTTGTATTCAATTTTCACGGTTTTTAAATTAATTTGTATTATGAATTTTTTTCATAAATAATTGACACATTTTTTGGCATAAGAATCTTCAAATTTGTTACCAAAAAACACAGAATTCAAAATTTGGGAAACAAAATAAAAAATGATATGAAAAAACTTGGATTAAAATTTTGAAATAAGATCTCAAAATATGTTACAAAAAAAAAAGGATTTTAAATTTTGTTACTAAATAGTTGGAATAAAAATAG
>BKCP01011625.1:4026512-4040097 GCA_008636005.1 Striga asiatica | reverse complement strand
TTTTTTTTTTTTTTTTGAGCCGAACTATTTTTAAAAAATTTTTTGAAAACCTGTTGAACCGTCCGGCCGGCGGTTCCGGACGGCCGCGGTCCGTCCGGCCGGCGGTTCCGGACGGCCGCGGTCCGTCCGGCCGGCCTGTCCGGACACGGCCGGTCCGACCGGCCATGCTTTCCGGACGGTCTTTGAACCGTCCGGACGCCGGTTCCGGACGGTCTTTAAGCCGTCCGGACGCCGGTTCCGGACGGGCTTTAAGCTGTCCGGAACCGGCGGCCGGACACGTATTTTTTCATAAATTGTCTGATATGTTTAGAAAAAATGAGAAGGGCAAAATTGTTCAAGGAGGGCGGTGAGTAGTAAAAGGGGGGGCGGTGAATAGTAACACCCAAAAAAAAAGAAGGAAAATTGTGAGCTTTTGGCTTGTATAAATTCGGTTCCAACATTTAATAAATCTTAAAACATAGACCAAAACTTGAAACACTACTGAGTTGATCCTGAACACGCCCGACTCAACTTATTTGTTAGACAAACTTGATTCCATTTGTTCAATCTAGACTTATTTAAATATTCAAAAGCATCAAGTTCAAACTTTCACAAGTAAAAATATGTTAGCAAACAACTCAATTATAATAACAATTAAATGTTTTGCATCTAGACTTATTTAAATATTCAAAAGCATCAAGTTCAAGCTTTCACAAGTAAAAATATGTTAGCAAACAACTCAATTATAATAACAATTAAATGTTTTGCAGCTACACATTGGGTGTAGTGAAGTAGTAAATATAGAATGAACCTATAGTAATGAAGACGACATAGCTTAATTATTTATTTCTATTTTTATTTTATTATTTTCTTTATTTACTTTATATATTTGGTTTGTTATTTTTATTATTATTATTTAAAATCCTTTTTTTGTTGGATAAAGTAGGAATCTAAGTTAGGAGATTTAGGATTTTTAGAGTCTTATTTAAAGACTCGTTCTGCATTGTGTTTAGATACTTGATTTGAAATTAAGAATATAAGTATTCAGAAGAGAAATGTCTTCTTTTAGTTTTCATTCGTACATTGCGCTATTACAATACCTCGGTGCCGACGGCGAGCATGCCTATTACGATATCTCGTCGATTTTTTACGAGGAACTGGAGGATGAGTACCATGTGACTATAGGATCATCGATCAATGAAGCTGAAGGTACTCTCGAAACTGGATTCTATCTGTTGTCCTTATCATCCACTGACTGCGGGGGCTTATAGTCTATTGGTTGTGGTACTCTACCATACGGGAGATAGATTTGATTCAAGCTACAATCTTCGAGCAAAAAAAGTTTAGATATCAATGACAGCAAGCTTGGCCTTGATTATCCGGACACAATGCAAAGCTATGGGGATTTGGTTGTCTTCTACTACATACTCCAACATACTTGGCTTGCTTTGAAGTATGTCAACCGGACACTGTATCTCTTCCATTTGATTTGTGGGCTTTCTCATCCGCATACTGCTGCTACCTATATTAATGTGGCTTTGATGGAAGACAGTTTGGGGAATGTCAATGTTGCCCTTAGGTATCTGCACGAGTCTCTCAAGTGTTGCCAAAGACTTCTAGGAGTTGCCCACTTACAAACATCTGCTAGCTATCATGCTATAGCACTTGCTCTCTCGCTTGTGCATGATCGGGGAAAGCAACAATGGCCGTCTTGGAATCGCGGGCAAATCCTTATCAATCGGGGGAGGATAATGGAGATGGGGTAACTTAATTATTTATTTCCACTGTTGTTTTTATTATTTTCCTTATTTACTTTATATATTTGGTAGGTTATTTTTATTATTATTTTTCAAAATTCTTGTCTTGTTTGACAAGTTAGGAATCTAAGTTTTTTAGGAGTCTTAGGATTTCTAGAGTCTTATTTAAAGACTCTTTCTACTTTGTGTTTAGACAGTTGATTCGGAATTAAGAAAATACGTATTCAGAAGAGAAATCTCTTCCTTTATTTTTCATCTCAAGGAGTTAAACTATAGTACATTACGATTTACTTATAGACCGAAGCCTAGCATTCATATCAGTAGAGGTTAAATTTTAAAGGAAAATCAGTCGGCCCAACAAACATGCTAGTTTTAGACAGACCCAACAACAATTCAATGAGAGCAACCTTGGGAATTCAAACTCAAAAATAGAGTTGTCAAGAAATTATTACTGCTTCATAGGGATATTAGTACTGATTCGGGCTACCGCGATAAATTTCGAGGAAAGCGGGGTAGAATAAAGATCCCAGGGTCGACCGGCCTCAAGGAAAGAATAATAATCTGTACCAACCAGCAGTAGGGCTCGACCGGGGATCGACCGATCCAAAGGGTCGAACCCAAACCCTAGCATCGACCAAATAAGGGGCTCGACCGGGAATTGACCGGCCCAAAGGGTCAAGCTTCGGCCCCCGAATTATTGGGAACTTATTACTCGGTCAACAGGCATTGAGGGACATTTGATCCCGAGAGGAAGATTGCACAACTAATCACTATGTAAAGGGTAAATTCTACGGTTGAAAGGTAAGACATCATTTAATATAATCACTGTTACATTCACTATAGATTATTATTCTTCTATTCCGAGATATTGACTTGGGCGTCGGAGGGTCTCGCGCCGGAGCAATTCGGACACTTTTGCAGGTACCGGCGAACTCAAGGACTTGGACCGCACCGAACCGGTAGATCCACGTTCGAATATGAGGAGACCTTTCAAAAAATCGAAGTCATTCATCTCGGACCATATCACTAGTATTATTATATATGCTCTAATTTGGAGATCGATATGGGGATACACTGCTATGATTTAATCAGGGCTATGATTTCAGCTAAGCATAGGGGTGCTAGCGAATGTTATGAGTACTCAGAGTTAGCGCCCGACTTGAGCTTGAGTACGTTAAATTTGAAGTTGAGTTGACGAGTCAGTTCAAATATACTAAATATACCTAATTAGAATTTTTTAATGTAATTTCAAACCAAATTCGACCAAAATTTGTGTAAATCTCGCAGTCTTCCATTTTTAATTATTTATTTATTTATTTATTTGAGTTGAGTAAAGACTACAAATGTTATTCTAGTTGATAAGACTAATGTTGGACTTAGTACGACTCGACCTACGCTCCACCGCCAAAACTATGTGCCAACTTGTTAACTTCATTCATCTATAAAGAAGGGAGAAGAAGATAGTGGTCCAAATTCCCAAATTTGGCATGTTCCCATGTTGTAAAGACATTCACTCCTCTAGCTTTTTTATGAGAGACAACTTTTTTTGTCAGTCCCGCCACAACTCCTTCCATAATATCGATACCATAGGCGGCATTTATTTCTCTTTTTCTATAAACATTACTAGTACAACACCTGTATATTGCAATGATGCTTGTTAAAAAAATATTCTTAAATTTTAAAATTAATGATAAAAATTATTTTAAATTTTATTTTCTTTTTTATAAAAATATATATTATTATATATTTTAGAATGACACTTGTTAGTTGTGCGACTTACATGTGTTATATTATAATAATTTTTATAACTTATATCATATAACTACTTGAAATATAAATATATTAACTAATAAATAATTTTATTTTTCTAATTAATATTAAAAAGCAATTTTCGTATTGTTATAAAGATAAATATAATTTATTTTTTTATACATAAAATATGGATGTTAAATCGAAGTTCATCAAGAGATGATTAATTTGATATATTATATATGTAAAACTGATAAAAATTACAACAGTTATTAAATTTTAAAATATATTCACAATTCAATGGTTATATTAAAAAATGATATTAAAATGCAATTAAAACATTAACATGACCATAAATAATCAACATATTTATGAATAATCCAGACCTAATTATTTTTAGAAAGTAAATTAAAATATGTCCAACCTAATAACGAAGCATGTAATTTTCCCGCATAAGATCCCGAAACATGTTCTGAATTAATATATAGGGGGATTATTTTTACAAATACAATACTCGTGTATTATATAAATGTTGAATTAAGAAGCATATCTAAAAAATATTGATTTTTTATTTTAATTTTTTAAAACTAAAATCTATAATTTATGTTTTAATTAAATTGTCCAATTATATTTTTGTAATCATAATAGTTAAATACCCTTGTATAATTTTAGAAGTTAGATGTCAAACTATATTTTATAATTTATGTTTTAATTAAATTGTCCAATTATATTTTTGTAATCATAATAGTTAAATACCCTTGTATAATTTTAGAATTTAGATGTCAAACTATATTTTCTTTAACTTTATGTGTAATTTTATTATTTATATAACTAATTATTTATTTTTATTAGAGCGAAAACATACCGATTACATTTTAAACAAATATTCTTTTTAAGAGAATAGATTTAAGTAAAGATATGTAATAGAAAAAAATAATAAAAAAAAAAGTATTATGGTAGTTATGGAAGAAAAATATGGAATGAAATAAATAATAATTATTTTAATAAAATAAATTATGAAAATAATAATGTCTTATTGATATATGACATAACACACGAGCCTAATTATTTATCAATTCAAAGCACAAAGCCCTAGGTTTCATTTATAAGAGGAGGTTGAGGAAACTCTCCAACTCTATAAATTCTTTCCTTACATTCATTGTAAAAAACCGTAGGTGAATAACTCGAATAGCAAAATCTCATAGTCTAATCCCGAAATCCTCAAGGGTTGACCTTTTCGAATTCAAAATCTTACATTTTTATCAGTAACATCTCCTTTTCGTTTCACAATCTTATTTTCTTAATTCACACTTAACTTGCGATTAATCGATGATACAAATCCACATATCAGCAACCCTGTTAATAGTTTATATATATTTATTTTAAATATAATATTTTTGTAAAACTTTCAAAAATTGTAATATAAACATTTTAAAATGGTCTTTAACTCCGTCCGATAATAAGGCTTCAAATATCATATCTAGGCCGTCTTCATTTGCGTCTGAGCCCAATAAAGCCCACCAAAATCCGATTTTGGCTAGGGTTTTGGCAAAAGCCTAAAAGGGGGAAATTTTGAAAGTAAACCGCGCAAGAGAAAATTTGCATCTGCTCAAAGAGAGATCGCCATGGCTACCAATCAATCGCAGCTCCTCCCATCAGGTATCCCTCGGTATTTCTATACATATCCACGTTTTCGGTTGTTTCTGATTTACTTAATTGGATTTGGAATCTGTGTTCTGTAACCGCAGAGCTGATCGATCGATGCATCGGGTCGAAAATATGGGTGATAATGAAAGGAGATAAGGAGCTTGTGGGAACTCTCAGGGGCTTCGATGTTTACGTCAATATGGTGCTCGAGGACGTCACTGAATAGTCCGTACATTGCTTCTCTATCCCTGTGTTGTGTCGTGTTTGCTTGTGTTTATGTATGTGTGCGCTTAATATGAGCTTCTTCTATGCTTTTGGTGCATTGTTATTTTATTTTGATTTTATGTGATGCTCCTTTTGTCAATTTAAATTCTTGTCTAGCTCCCCATTTGCCTGTTTATTAATTTATTTATTATTTGTTTTTGCCTAGTTGAAGTTGTATATTGCACGTAAATTGAATGAACTGCTTGATAGATTGCATTGAGGAATTGAATGAACTGCTTGATAGATTGCATTGAGGAATGAGGAATGAAGACATGTTATGTGGAATTGTGAGTCAGAGTCGGAAAAATTCTTAAATTAGTAGCTTTAGCACACAGTGAAGAATGTTTGTTGCAGTTTATTATGTGTTAGTTTTTGGCAATATTTTTCATCCTTATTCTTAATGGTTAACTTTTTCACTCGTTTGGGACTCCGATTGATATAAATGGATTGCTAAAGGGTGTGAGAACATCAAGAAATAGTGAGTTGTATATTAAGGACAAGTAGGAGAAGTGTAAAGTGTAGTGATAGCTAACACATACAATAATTCAAAAATGTGCAAATGTGTGTGTGGCGTTTTATGTTTTCCCAAAGCCAAGAATGGAGTCTGAAAAGTTAGTTTCTGGATACTATGAACGAATGTAATTTTTAAGGTTATTTGAAGGAGGGTAGGTTAGTGGATTGGATGTTTTTAGCTGGAAAACTGGCAATTGCTACAATGTCCAAGCTCTGAAAAGTGTCCTGTTCCCCAATTTCTCAAATAGGTTTGTTATTTGATGGTTTTAGTAGATTGGATATGTGTATATGTTATATTACCTTGTGCACCGGTAATTGACCTGACATGAACGTATATAATTGTTAATTCTGGTTGTTTGACATGACTTCTGCAATATATGTATTGCTGACTGACCTGACTAGCTTAATATTTATATCTTTTACGATCCAAAGTGAAATCACTTCAGAAGGCCGACGTATTACGAAGCTTGACCAGATTCTTCTCAATGGGAACAACATTGCAATTGTAAGCACGTGAAATCCAACAAAAAATTACCATTCATTATTTTTGAATTGCGGTACTTGCGATGCTTACGAATTCTGAATCTGTTCCCACACAACTTGGTTAGAATCTGAACCTCTTTCATGATGTCCTTTTGGCAAATTATAAGCTGGCCTAGTTAAAATGCTGAATCTTTGTCTGCCCCTTGTAACATAATAGATTTTTATATCTCCATTGTGCTTCTCTGAAAATTTATATGTGATTGCAGTTGGTGCCTGGAGGTTCCCCAGACTCTGAATGAGAATGGTGGCTTCTCCTGATCTTGTACGTGTTTCGAGAGTTTAGGTTGCTAGTTTTTATAGACTATAGCTCATCATGCTCGTAATTTTCTGTCTCTATTTTTATCTCAACACAACATCAATGGTCTTTATGTTGTAAATTGTACTTGAGAAGCTTCACTTCATGGTATCGGTGTTGGTTTGTGTTCTTTACCATAATTATGATTCTGTATGTCTCTGTAGAGATTTCATGTTGCAGTTCTCCCTCACGTGAAAAATTTAGAAAGTATAGTGCTATCAATGTTCCTTGCAAGTTTATATAGGTCTTTGATTGCTCATTCAAAAGGGTTCAATCCTTGTAACAAAAGCATTTCCACTTGTATATTTAAGAGCGATAATTAGGGTTGTTATTCAAGCTGAGTAACTCATGTTTTAGCTCGTTTTTCGCTTAACAATAGAGCTGAGTTACTGGTTTAATAAACGAACAAAAGCCCCAGCTAGGCATTGGCTTCTTTAAGCTTGTGAAGGTTCGGCTTGGCTTGTCTTGGCTTTGTTTAATAAACTTAAAATTCTATTTGAGTTATTTGCAAACACAAAACTGTCATGTTTTTAAAAAATTGCACTTTTCCAAGACTAAACAATATAGTCCTATTAAGATTCGATTTACTCCTCCGCTTTCATGTGTCGTTTTATCCTAGCCCAGGTTGAACTATCATGTTGAAAGTGATGGGAAACATCACATGCGAATCTCGTTATGGATACCAGAAATAAATAAATAAAAATATTGCATAAAAACTGAATTCTTCCCAACTCCTAAGCCCCGAGTTGACACTTTATGGCTACTTTTTATCATATTCTGACACTAGACTAGAGTTCAACTAATCAAGATATAGAATCATTACTTAAGACTGTTTGTCTTTGTCCATACAAGTCGCAGGCTCATTCTTAATCACTACCAATTTCAACTGACCCCAAACGAAAGTGCTTACATTTCAGCCCATCCTATCAAGAATTGTGGCCAAATGGACTAAAAGGGGTAAATAAAATAGGGAAATTTTCATCTATCCTATAAGATTTAGATTTATTTGTGATTTTGCAGCTACTATGAGTTTAATTGCATATGTACCTAAAACTATTGAATTAATTGGAGATTTACTTGATTTCAGTTACCATAAAAAAACGTTGACTCATAAGAGAGAGAAATGAAAATAAATAACTTACTCATTTAATTCCTTAATTCGCGCAACTGGAATTATTTAATTCGCGCAACTGGAATTATTTAATTCACGCAGCTGTCAGGTGGTATATATTGCGGTTATGTTAGTATATATTCAGTATATGTGAGCAACTAGAATTTTTTAATTCACGCAGTTGTCAGGTGGTATATATTGCGTTTATGTTAGTATATATTCAGTATATGTTGCAATGAAAAAAATGTCTTCCAAAAAATTATATCTTCCTCTTTATTTATTTTTTCTTTTTTTTTATACATAAAAGTATAGATATAGTTTAAAAATATATTATACCAAATTACTTAATATAAAACCATACATATACACAACAACAAAAAAATTCAGTTTATGGTAAATATAAATGGATTTTATACATAAAAATTATGTCTCGCGATAAATTTCTTTATCATATACCGAAAATATACTGAACATAAACCATACATATACAAAAAAATCAATTTATACTTTGTCAAATTCGTTTTCCAACAAAAAAAAATTCTAATATACACAACGGAAACTATGAATAAAAACATTGAAATCAGAAAAAACAAACATTCATTCACAACTTAATTGTACATACCTAAGACAATAACAGTACATAACTAAGATTTACATATATTGTACATTTACTATGGATATATTGTACATATACTCAATATATATGTGCTTATCACGTAGATATATTGAAAACCGACGGTCACGGCACTGGGGCATCTGGGGGCGGCTGATGGAAGCTCATAAATAACCGAAATCATATCACCGTTCTCATCCCCTTCAACCAAAAGAAACAGCAACCCANAGAAGAAGACACACCAAACTAATTCAGAAACCGAAAAACTGAAAACTGTAATTATTATCTATACTAAAATTCACATCAGTATACCCACAGATTAAGATAGATACCTTGGAGAAGGTTTCTTCATGTAGATAATCAATTTTGCTGTAATACCTCAAATCAATTTTGAGGTTTCTTCATTTAGATAATCAATTTTGCTGTAATACCTCAAATCAATTGTTGCTACGAACAAAAATGGAATTGTGAAGAACAATTGCAAGAGTAAAAACTACAGGAAATGTAACAAAATTATAATGGACAACAAAAATGGATAGGTTAATGAAATTGACCCGTCAACCGTCAAATCGCAAGTAGATAAACGTATCTCCAACTGATGGAGATAAGGCGGTCAGCGGCGGGGATGGCTGGATGGGCAGAGGCGGATTGGCGAAGGAGCGGTAGGGGGAGGAGAACAACCGCAAATTGAAGAAGAAGAAAATGAGAGAGAAAGAGAGAGGAAGCTTTAAGATCACATTAAATCTGTTTTTACCATGTTTAAAAGAAATTATCCGATACTCAATAATCTAGTATGATTGCAAATAAATATGATAGTTTTAGTTAATTTGCAAATAAAAATATGAATTGTAAATATGTAATAAAAATTTTAATGAGTAGTGGAAGATGTAATTTCCTCAATAAAATAAATGAGAATAGGACAAATCTTGGAACAAACAAAATGGCTCTACCTCAATTGATTTTGCTGGTGAGGAATAACTAATTGAATTATCAATTTAGTAAATAATTAGTTGTTTGCTATATGAAAACAATTAATTTTACAACCATTAATTTTAAAAAGTTATTTCAAACTGCTACTCACCAGTCACCACACAATTAAATTAGTGGTAATGCTTCTGATTAAATTAAAGGTTCTGACGAGTCAAACCTTAGTTGACCTCAAAACTCTAATTATCAAACAAGATCAGTATGTTTAAACGAACATGATTTTTTACAGGCCTCGTCACCACCTTGTAAGAAAAAACACTTTCATGGGACTGCAAGGAAAATATTCAAAATGAACGAATCTATATACAGTCAGACAACAAATAGATTTCATGTGCTCTGTCCATTTGACCAAAACAAATTGTCTTCACATATTTTTGCTTCATTGTAACAAAGATANACAAGTTGATCCTAACATGCAGTTGAGTGATCCCTTGCAACTTTTTTATTTTAATATATGTCAAATCAGTCAATGCATGATCATGTTAACATGAAAAATTTACATATTTTCAAGCTCATACAGAAAAAGAACGTCACCGAAGACTACTTCCACCACACGCTCAACCTAAAGACACTTGAAAGTTCCTACAAAAAGCCACTTTCTGAAAATTCAGTGAAGACGATGAAAGGAGATATTGCTCAAGGACTAGGCATTGCCCAAAAG
Source organism: Striga asiatica (assembly GCA_008636005.1). NCBI lineage: Eukaryota > Viridiplantae > Streptophyta > Magnoliopsida > Lamiales > Orobanchaceae > Striga > Striga asiatica. The sequence continues at coordinate 4,029,978 of BKCP01011625.1, read as the reverse complement.
TCGGATTCTAACAATGTAGGAAATAAAGTCTTACCTATCACACATTCATCTCAGCCTTCAGAAAACGATGAACTCTGTCATAATGTGGACAAGGAAAAGGCGAAAGGAGACAAGACAAAAGCCATTTCCAGGATGAAAGAGCTGCTGAAGTGGGCCGCAGCCAACAAAGGAGGGAAATACATTGGCAGAAAGGTCAATTATGGAAAGGCCGTTTGCTTTATTCTAATTATATAAAGAACCTGACTTTCTTCCAAAATTAACAAACACCCCTTAAAAAAGATTTACTTGAGCTTAAGTTGAGTTAACTGTACCAGGTGTTGCTTTTCAAGAAGAGTCACCGAAAATGAGTTTTAAGTGGGAAGTCAAGAGCTGCTCGACTACTTCCTCGATATACTCTGCGATTCCTCTACATTGAAGCACGGCAAAACGATTTCTCAAGTGGCTAATTTCTCTAGGTACATTGTTGCTGGAAGTTTTCGGACCTGGAAAGGTGTGATCTTTATGCTTGGCTCTAATTAAAGGGAGATTCAACGTTTTCAGCATTCGTTCGGGTTTTATCTATTGGTTCAGTGTGGGGAAATGTTTGTGGAGTGATGCCTAAACGGTAAGGCCCCATCACGTGTTGTTGACAAAAGGGTTTAATCTTTGGGATTTTGACTAGGGAAGCCTAGAATGTGTCCGAAACTTATGTAAGTTCGAAATGTGAGGGTTCAGATGATCTTGTGTATGTTTTTTCGTGAAGAATGTGGGTTAACTATGTGTTTGTTTTTGCAATATTAGAAGTTCGAGGAAAATGCAACTGGAAAAGGGTGTTCGAAATGTATGTAAGTTCGAAAAAAATTGGAATGTATGGCTTTGAGTAGGATCAACTGACGTGATGCATTTTAATGTAGATGTAAAAAGACGTTTTTTATATTCGAGGCATATCCCAACTTTCCCAATTATTGATAACTATTTATTTATGCTTCCCAACAGGCCATATCCCACCTTTCCCAGGTCAAAATCCTCCCAATTTCTCACAGAACGAAGCTCCATTGATCCTAATAAAACCCTCTGCTTGTCTCCAATAATCCGTAACCAAGCTAAAAAATTTCCAACAATGGCAAACAATGAACCCTTGATCATCACCGGCAAAGATGAGATGCGACGGTGGTCGAGATCCGCCAGAGCCAATGGCGGAACCATCGGCTTAGTCCCCACCATGGGATACCTCCACGACGGCCACTTATCCCTCATTCACGAATCCCAAAAACACGCACATCACACAGTGGTCTCAATCTACGTGAATCCCGGCCAGTTCTCCCCCAACGAGGATCTTTCGACCTACCCGTCCGATTTTCTCGGCGACATTCAGAAGCTGAAGGACGTCGGCGGCGTCGACGTCGTTTTCCACCCGAAGAATCTGTACGATTACGGGGAGGACGGTGGCATTGGGGATGGCACGCGGGGAGACGGCGAAACGGTGTCGTGTGTGGAGAATAGTGGGGCGGGTCACGAGACGTGGGTCAGGGTCGAGAAATTGGAGGCTGGTTTGTGCGGGAAAAGCCGGCCCGTTTTCTTTAGGGGTGTGGCGACTGTTGTTGCGAAGCTGTTTAATATCGTCGAGCCGGATGTTGCGGTGTTTGGGAAGAAGGATTACCAGCAATGGAGGATTATACAGAGGATGGTGAGAAAATTTTTGTTTTATTTTCTTATGCATTGAGGACTTGAATAGTATGCTGTGAATATGATGGGTTTTGTGTGTAAAGTTTGGAACTTTGCTTGTGTTTTTCTGATTGTGTCTAACATATGAGTGCCGCCTTTTAGTAAAAAACACGGCAAGAAAGGAGACTATATGGGGTTTGAATTTCATGCATCAATGGAGAACTTCCAGAACATGTGTGCCAAAAACAAGTTATTAGCCTATTCACCTTCCAGCTTTTGTGTGTAGACACTGGAAATGTCTCATTCTTGGTTTTTACCCACTTATGCTCCAATAAATTGTGTGTTTGCAAACACTCGTATTCGACTAGATTGGTTAAGCAAATGATATATTCTTTTGAATGTTGCTCTCTATACAATTTGAGCCGATCTATCCACAATTTGAGAATCATTGTCGAAATTACTGGTCTTGTGCCTGTGACGTGCTTCGGTTTTTCTGTTTTGTTTTTTTCTAAATGTTTATGTTTCAGGTCCGAGATCTGGATTTTGGCATAAAAGTGATTGGTTCTGATTTGGTACGGGATGAAGATGGGCTTGCCAAGAGTTCACGTAATGTGCGACTAACGGCCTATGAAAGGGAAAAGGTAGCTTTTCCCTGCTGAAAAACCCCAGATGTCTTCTTTAGAAAATCGAGTGCAAGCGTGCTCTTCTAGTTTTTGCATATTCTAGTACCTTAAACAATAAAGAAGTTTCACAAATTTTCTTCTTTTTATTCAGTTTGATTAGGTCACCTTAAATCAAATTTTTGTATTCTCTTTTCTGCAGGCATTGTCAATTAGTAAATCACTATCGAGCGCTAAATTCGCAGCAGAACAAAACCAGGTAGATTGCAAAGAGCTGAGAGATTCAGTTGTTCGCGCCATTCAGGAAGCTGGTGGAAAGGTTGATTATGCAGAGGTGAGGTTCACATAATAATTACTCTGGAAAAAAATATATATATATATTATCGAGCTGTCCCATATGAAGGGAGAATATGTACTATCTGATTTCTTGTTTTCTTCGTGAGTTTTACTGTTCATTCATAATTTGTTGTGTTTGCTAATAACGACAGATTAAGTATTTGGGTGACTATAAAGATTGAGTCTTTCATGTTTTTCCATATCTTGATGCCAAGCAGATTGTAGACCAGCAGAGTTTGGAAGTCGTGAAAGAGATCAATAGACCGGCTGTGTTTTGTGTGGCTGCCTGGTTTGGAAATGTTAGGCTCATCGATAACATGGAAATCAATGTCTGATGGAAATTTGGCTAAGAAAGGGTAAAACGTTGATTCGAGTTGTGGAGACTTATGATAAAGAAGACAGAAATTTTGATGGTATCTTGTACCTTTATGTACCAATGTACCTTTGTCACCCTTCATCTAGGGGGGTGTTTCATGTTTGGTTGAACTGATTATTAGTGGAGTTCATAATTTAATTACCTCAACCAGCTCTTTTGTGGTGTTTTTGGTAAAAATTCTCAATCAGCTTGATCACCTGGAGCTTAACAGTTGTATGAAGAAAGGTAGTTGGTCTATTAATCAAAACACAAATAAAACTCGTTCAACGTTCGTTTATTAATCGAGCCGAGCCATTAACTTAAACCATTTGTTAATCAAACAAACTCTAGTTTGTTTGTGAACATTAATTTAATATTTAAAAGTAGATTTTTTGTTTCTATCTAATATATATATATGATTTGTTCTTTTCATTTTTAAAATTTTGAACTGTGTCGATTTCAAACAAACCAAATTTGATTTAATCAAACCATTTGTAAGCTGTAGACCAAA
>BKCP01011625.1:3945512-4026502 GCA_008636005.1 Striga asiatica | reverse complement strand
TACCAAAAACAGCACACTTTAATGTGGCAAAACATATGGAAGACTTATACTAATATTTTTGGAGGTCTCATGATAACAAACTATACAAGCAGTCTCACAAAGGTTTACAGTGAAGGCCAAATCAAGAAAGAGCAGGAAAAAAAAAAATAAAAATTGTCGGAACGAAAGCTACTCATATGTCAAGAGCAACACATGAGTGGGTGCCCACTGGGACGGCTATGTCACGAAAAGACACACTTATTAGTGACACTTGAAACCACCACAAACTGATAAAACTATGATGAGGATGAGTGCAATGATAATGCCCAGCACAATCAGCTTTATCTTCATATTCTGCAACCACATCTTTCTCCTCATCTTGGTTCCCTGAGTCCTGAAATCTTGCGCCTATGGCAACAAATTTTTGACAACATATAAAAAATCATTTTTATTTACTCATGAGACCACAAGAATTGCAGTAGTAGAAAACTAACAATACAGAATTCAAGCGAATAAATATCCACAACAAGATATTATATTGAAAAGAAACAAAAAAGTTAAGCGAATCTAATTCATTCCATATTCTAATGACTAAGAGCTGCAGCGAAATGCCAAGGTATCAACCAGTAATGAAATTTACTCGCAGAACCAACACAGCTGTGTGTGGAAAACCTTCGGAGAGGAATGCCAATTGAGATAATCAATTAAAAAATGCTAGGGCCATTATATCCATTTGAATAAACAACAATTACCAAGAGGTGTACCAGATCTTTTTGGCCCCCTGGGATTGTTTTATTTTTCTTTGAGAAATCCAATTGCACTACATCCTAATTGTACGGTTATAATTTTAGCTAAAAAAATCCCTACATGTTCATGAAAATGCTGATGTTAACTGACCAGTTTAATATCAGAAATATTAACCAAATGTCTGATTAAATTGCAGGTATGAAGCATGTAACTTTAACTCTCGGTGGATGTCGCACGGCACATTTTTCAAGAAACAGGATATAGCGCATAAGCAACGTGCAATATACAGACCTGTGAACGAAGATTCTCAGTTTTATCCACCAAAAGCTCAATTTTCTCTCCACGATCAAGAACCTGCAAAGAACAACTCTTAGTTCTGAAAGATGCACCATTTCCATACTTTTACACTTTAAAGACATGATGGAAATATTTTACCTTTTCAATGTTTTCCATCATCACCCCTTTAACTTCTGAGACCTGAGCTTTCACTTTTGCAAGTTTGCTGACCTCCTCTGGATGATCCGCACAGTATTGCATTTGCTCCTTCAACTTAGGCCTACGATTAAGTCGGACATATTATTTGTAAAGGAGAACCATGAATCAGCACGTAACTGAAAAAAAGTGGAGGGAAGAGAAGTCTTAGAAGCCAAAGCCGAGATTACCCAAATTCTCTATTCAGGCTATTGGCAACAGCTGTAGCTGCTTTTCCACCAGTATATTTCTTGGTAAAATCCTCCTTAATCCGCTCAAGAAATGCAATAGGAATTTGTCTTCCAACAGATTCAACAGCCACAACACAATAAGCTGTCAATCATAAATGTAATCCATTATCCCCCAAAACAAAATTGGTGGAGCACAATGTAGACTTATATCAGGCAAGAAAGAGCTCTTATATCATATAATCTAACACCCACAAGTGAAACCAAATGTGACTGCAGTCATTACAGTTTTAATCCCATTACATTTATGATCCCCCAAAACAAAATTGGTGGAGCACAATGTAGACTTATATCAGGCAAGAAAGAGCTCTTATATCATATAATCTAACACCCACAAGTGAAACCAAATGTGACTGCAGTCATTACAGTTTTAATCCCATTATTGGCTAAAGAAATACTGAATCTAAAAGAGTCAGCAACACGCATAGGACTACTTAGTATTCATTGTATGACATGTACCAGAAAGAATATTATCAAAAACTGGCAAAATTTAAATAATTGAAACCATTACATCAAATTATATCATCAGCTTATTCCCCAGATTTATAAATGTTCCATTAACAACCAGAAACTATTACCAAAAAAGTGATCAGGACCCATCTTCTGTTCATGCACACAAAATTATGTAACGAACTTGATAAAAAGCACATGAGTTACAATTAAATAAAATGCATACAAACTGCAGGAAGTACTGCAAAGGCCTTTGACATATTAATGGATATCAAAATAATTTTGTCCAGTGTTTTTTTTTTTGTAAAAAAGAAACCAGACTACATATTAATGGATATATATAACATAAAAATTTTGATAGGTCTATTAAACCCACTTGAAAATTCATCAAGGCCTCAGCTCCGGCACTCTGAGAAATTCTTATCATCTCATACTCACTTTTTCAATTTTACGACATCGCATTGCCATTCATCAAGTTTGATAACATAACATCTCCGAATTTGATAACAGATCCGCATCCAGTAACAGTTTATTCCCAACCCAACCAAAAAAAGGACAGTCACATTCATTTAAGATCCAATATCTAGCACACGAATCATCAAATAATTAAAAAAAAAATCTCAGGAAACCCCAAGTCAAACTCAGAAGACGATAGTCAAGCAAACCAAACATCATATGAAAACCTATATTCAACAGTCGGATCGAGAAATTGAAATGAAAACGAACGATCAGTTCAGATCAATGGAAGGCTCTACTCACTGAATCCATCCTCGACAAGGTAGTTGAAGGTGTGGCCATCGCAGTTGTAAGTGAACTTATTGTTGGAGGCGGGGAGTTTCTGAAGGCACTGTGCGGCGATTCCGGTGAAATTGCCGGTGAACTCGGTGTACTCGGCAAGGATCACCGTCCCCCGCGCCACGAAGCTGTAGATCAACGATTGCTGTCCCATTTCTGTTTCACCTTTCTCCTTCGATTGAACCCTAGACGAAGCCTCTATCTATCTGTGCAGAACTTCTGGGGAGAGAGAGAGTAAAAAGAGGGCAATAAGCAGTGAAAGCAAACGAGGGGGAAAGCAATACTTTTATCGCTATGGATTGTAGAGGAGAGTACAGAGAGAGAAAGTGGGCAACATTTGGAAAATGGAAGAAGGGAGCGTGATATCTTGATTTAAATTTATTTTAGACTTATTAATTGGTTTTAATACTTGATCATTTTAGATTATTTTTAAAAAAAATGTTTGAATGTTTAATGAAAAATAGTTTCATTTTTTTTAAGAAAAAATATCTTTTAGATTTTGAATTGGTATAAAAAATAATGATTAAAACAAGAGCGGACCAACGAAACGAGCTGCTCGTGAACTCGACTCATTTGGTTAACGAGTTGGCCTCAACACAGCTTGATGAGGCTTGAAAGGAGATTTTTTTTATATATTATACTATATTTTGGCTCGAGATAGATTCGTTAAGGCTCGAACTCGGCTCTTAATATGGATAAATGAATTCATCTCGAACTCCATTTTTAGCTTATTTACTTAACAAGTCGAATCGAACTCGACTCGTTAAGGGCTTGAGCTCAAGTTCGAGCACCCTGATTTCAAGCTCGGCTCGACTCATTTATAGTCCTAGTTAAAATTGATGTGAGAAAAAATAAAAACAAAATAATAAATGTAAATGATTGATAGTTAAAAAAAGGAGAATGAATTAGTGGTTTGCGTGAGAGCATTTTTAAAAAAGTCCATTTCTGATACAGACTTATGCAAAATGGACTTCATCAAAGGTCTCAATCCTGTACTTCTATATAATTGACTTTTCGGAGCAACAACTTACCCATAAGTCTATTTTTAATTTAACATCAAACATATTGTTGACGGTCGTTCCCGCCAGCATTCCCCGCAGGGGGGGTGGGGCCCCCGGTGGGCCATGACCATACACCGAGGACTCATGGACTTCCACAGTGCTCTGTATGGCGTGATGGTACCAGGACTTGTCATGAATCTCCCCTTATGCTCAGGGTGCGGGGTTCGAGTCCTGGGGAGGGCAAAAACCACAGGGAGTCCTACGATGGGTTTTCACCCTACGGACAGAGCACTGTGGAAGTCCATGAGTCCCCGGTGCATGGTCAGGGCCCACCGGGGGCCCCACCCCCCCTGCGGGGTAGGCTGGCAGAAACGACCGTCAACATATATATATTTCTCCAAATGGACTTTTGCATTCAAAAGTATATTTGAGAAGTGTTTACAAACAAACTCTTAATATAAGATTTTATTGAAAAATGTATGGTAGTAATTTACTATTATTATTAATTGTGTTGATGAGATTAGTGAGAAAAAACTGATAATGAATATTTATATATAAAAAAAAAAACTTATATTTAATCCTACATTGTTGTAAAAAAAATGGGGCTACACAAATTGGAAAAAACTTATATTCAATTGGTTCCTTAGTGATTAAGCATTATAAAAGCAACAACATGGTCGATTGAATGTTTTAGAAGTGATAAGTTTAAATGAATGGAGCATTAATATTTTGGGGTTGAATACATTATGGAACTCAATTTGGAAGTGAATCATTCAGGGGCGATTAGATATGAATCTAACCGGTTTTGGTTGGATTTAGCTGACTACTGTGAGTTATTTAGAATAATGTTGATTGAGTGAATAATTGAGTGACATTTTGGTTTGTAATTAAATAATATTTAAAATATAATATTGATTAAAGTTGGTGTGATATAAAAGTAGAAAAAATGTTATTTGAAGTGATAGATTAGACATGTCCAAGGTCGGTCTGGACGGCCAGGTCGGCCTGGAACCGGCCCGTATGCACGGGTCATTGAACCAGACTCGTGCTACATACGGGTCAATTTTGGATCTTATTTTTTTTAACCCGCTGGTTTTGGGCCTGGAGACTGGGAATTTTTTTTTTTTTTCTCTGTAAATCGATCGGTCACTGAATCGTCGGGTCGGTGAACCGGCCCAGAACCGCTGGGCCTGTGAACTGGCCCGTACTTACATTCGGGCCGATTCTAGGTACCTGTTTTCAGACTCAGCGACCCGTCAGGTCTGGCATCAACTGGCATGTCTAGTGATAGATAGTTAAAATTATATGAGTTGATGAATAATGAAAAAAAGTTAATGTGATGTATGAGAATGATTTATTGATATTATTTAATTATATTCATAATATTGAAGAAAGTTGATTAGGTTGGATCTTGAGTTGAAAAACTTAAAAGATATAAAATAAAATAACTCAACCAACCAAAAAGCTATGTCCTCCCCACCGGACGGGAAATCCCAGAACCACCACACCTCAGGCAAACACCCATCGAGAAATACCGAGAAAAGTCACGAGATCCACGACCCGAACACAACAGACCCAGAAACTCCCCTAATGGACTAACCAGATTCGGACCACACAACTCGACAGCCCTCTCCCCCGATATTCTACAGACCCAACCCAGACCAGACCACTCCATAACCCCCCCTCCCCCCCCACCACACGCGTACGCCGGAGTCGCCGCATCACTGCACAGCCGCTGCCGGAGGCCCCCATCTTCCAAGCAAGGGGGAACCACAACTACACCACCGCCATCGACCGCCGCAAGGACGTTCGCGACATCCGCCAGACAATAGTCGCAAGTGCCGCCCGCCATGGCAATCACTGCGAGATCGGGACCACTCGAGGAGGTGAAGACGGGAGAANTTTTTGTGCAATTCGATTTTTTACCAAACCGGAGTGATGCTCACCATAGTTTTAATGTAAACACAAAGAAAACACATTAACATGTTCTCGCAAAATCCCACACTCAAAGAAGTTGAGAAGAAAGAAACGAGAGCACGCACAAAGTTGGGAAGAAATGAAAGTGGGAGTGACATCACCGCAAATGCTCTACGCCGTATCTTCACAACCTCCTTCTTTCGTGAACCCACGCGCCTCCCGTCTCTGCCCCTCGACCCTCAACGTCTTCTCTTCTCCGTTACAGAAGCTTCCACAAATCAATTTCAGGTGCAACTGTGCTCGCGATTCTGGTACAACTCTCTCTCTCTCTCTCTCTCTCTCTCTCTCCATCTAATAGTGGGTATTGTATATCACGTGTTGCTTAGATAGAGAAATTTGCTAAAGTTTTCATTGACCCGTCTCTGTTAGAGTTGATTCTGTTTGATGTGAAGGAAATGGAAATTCTGGATCTTGAACTCCGGATTTGAGACAATTAATTCTCCAAATCCTCTTCCATGGTTAATGAATCTGCTGTTTGATTGCGAGTTATGCTGAATTTGTTTGGTTCGCATTATTTGAATTCGAGTTAGAATTTGTTTGGATTCAAGTGCATCTGGTTGCAATTTCCCTGTAAAGTTTTATGATGGAAGAAAATATGTGGCTCCGAAAACATATGGAAATGGCTAGTGGTGACCTGACTGGGCAAATGGTTTTCGTTTCATTTTTTGAATCGTGGAAGTTCTTGCTATGCCTAGAATTAGTGAGGCGGTTGTTAAAAAACTAAAGTAAGAAGAAACTGGTGGAAAATTTGGGTGCTGCAAAGCCCATTATGCTTGAGAGTAAGTGAGTTCAATAGTTTCATGATCAGATTTTTTTGTTGCATGTTGCTTGATATGCTCATGCTCCGGGTCTAAACAATTTTGATTCATAGAAAAACATTTGGGCAAAAAGGAAGTATAGAACATCTTAAATCAAGTCCCCTTGTGAACTATCATTTGGTAAAGAACGACCATATAATATAATCTGTGCTAGCTGCTGAGGTTTATTGATAAAAAAGGCACTTTAGACAGTTCATCCTGTTTACCTTAACTTATAAAGTTGTGGTGAAATTATTGCATGAAGCTGGCGCCATTATTCCTTACACAGTACTTCTTTCACCACCACTTTCATTGTTCTCTAAAAGGGATACCTCTTTTCCCCAAAATCGAAAATATCAGTCAATTAACTGAGAATGGCGATTTTTGCAGGTGAAAATGAGAGCAAAACAATTCTGGATGCATTTTTCTTGGGGAAAGCTGTGGGAGAAGCCGTTAGCGAGAGGATAGAATCAGCTGTGGGCGAGTTCCTGAGCACAATTGGCAGATTGCAAGCTGAGCAACAAAAGCAAGTACAAGAATTTCAGGTGTGTGCGTGAATTATGTGATAATTTTTTCGCACAGTTATAGTTTATTGGAAACTCATTAACCCAACATCATCTGGTACTGCATTCACTTGCCCATAATTTTGGATTTTTAGATACTTGCTCATGCCCTTACTATTGACCTAAAAAAAAAGACCTTAATGTACTGAGTTGATAAAGTTGATATGTAATTTGCTGAAATACTCATCTCAATCATCTTTATGCATTTGTCATCGTTTTAAGGAGGAGGTGCTGGAAAAGGCTAGACGAGCCAAGGAGCAAGCTGCAAAGGAAGCCATGGAGTTGCAGGGACAAATAATTACAAAGTCTCCAGCTGCAGATAAAGTATCAGCAGTTAACGGTGTTACCATAAATGCATCCGCAGTTTCTGGTTCTGTGACCTCAATAGACTCATCCTTGGAATCAGAACCTTCCACTGAAGACCCTCAGAATTTTAATTGAGTTGTGATCTTATGACCATACTCTGCTGTTGTGTTACTATATAGCTACAAGCCTACAAGTATGAGCCAGTTGGCTTTTTACCCAACTAGAATTCCTAAAGATGGAAAATGGCCATGTTTTGTAAAAGTCTAAATATTAGCCATTTTATCATATAAAAAAGATAAATTTACCTTTACTCTATATTTATTATTAAAAGTCAACACTTCAATATTTCTATCATCTCTCCTCTTGAATTCATAGCAAGCCGAGAAGATTCCGGCAACATTTCGAGCATATTCGTCTAAAGGTATTTTAACCATTTATCATGTCTTTCTTTGTAATGCTCAATTTCCTACTCCCAAAAATAATTTTTGAATTTCCAGAAATCATTTGTATAGTTCTAGAAAGTGTATAAATCCTGTAAAAAAAATTCTAAATTTTGTTCAAAAGATTCAAGAAATCATCTTACATAATAGAAATCGTTTTTGGATGCTAGAAATCATACGTAGAATTTAAGAAATGGTTTCTAGGATCTAGAAATCATTTTTGGAACCCGTCACCATTTCTAGACCTCATCTGTCTAATACATGATACTAGTACAGATCCCGTGCGATGCACGGGGTGCACAAAATTAAAGCTATTTATCAAGTTTTATAATTATATAAATGAATAAAGGAAAATGTACAGGGTATATATAGTACATAACCTGTAATAGGCCAAAATGTGAACACGGGTGATGCACGGGGTGCATAATTTTAAGGTCATTTATTAGTACAGAGTCCGTGCGATGCACGGGGTGCATAATTTTCTAGTATGTGTAATACAAATACATACCGTATGCACGGGACAGAAGCACTAAATGAGTTATTTCCACATAACTTGCCGGTTAAGTAGCTCCTGAACACGGGTGCACAATTTGTAGTACGTAATATAAAATTAAAACAGATTTTCATACAATTAGATAATAAATTAGATAATAAATAAAGCCTTTTTATTTTAATAAAGATTTTACGTACTTTTTTTTACTTATTGGATGTTATGGGATTTTTTTGTTAAACCGATTTTATCGGATATGATACAAATACAATTAGAGGATTACACAAAATCAGAACAGATTTCTATACAATTAGATAATAAGAATGAATTAGATAAGGAAAAAAAGAAATTAGATAAAGAATTTTGAATCTACCTTTTTTTAGTATAGATAGACTTTACGTACAAATTTTGACTTCACCGATTTTATAAGATTTGTTTTGACAAAATCAAAGATGAATACTGAAGACTGTTTCTATTAACATTTACAATGTGTATTTAATGTTTTTTTTTTGGCAAAATATTCTTTTTAAGTATGATATATAAATATTAAAAATACTTAAAATATTTAAAAATACTTAAAATATTTTATAACATCTATAAAATCATCTAAAATATTCTATATTATTCACAAATAATGTTTGAAGCTACCTAAATTTTTCTAAACTACCCGTAAGGAAAATATGTCTAAAAATTTTTCATTTAACCTTCATATATGTATATATATATATATATATAGAGAGAGAGAGAGAGCAAATGTGTTAAAAAAAATTATACAAATAATATTTAAAAGTATCTAAAATATTAGTAATGAGACAGGTGAAATTTACATTTTTAAAAAATCTATATAGATAGTGGATTTATAGTAGGGATGTGATTTTTTTTACTCGTGGAGATGGAATTTTATAAGCTGGGTTATGAAATTTTCTTAAACTCGTCCATGCGATGAGTTTTTTAAGCTGGGTATATAGAATTAAAATTGTAAAAAAAAAAAAAACTTTCATAAATCATTTGATTTGGTATTTTCGAAGAGATTCATTAATTTAAAAGTGTACAATAAATAAATAAAAAAATGTACAACTAAAAAAGTTACAACCAATTGTATGGAGAATTAAACTAAATCCAATTTTGTAGGATGCATTAAATATTGATTAAATTTTATATGTAAAATAAAATAAAAAAATAACTGAAATAGTTGTAAGCGTTGCAATATTTTATATTTAAAAAAATAAAAAATCTTCATTTACATATTGCATACCTACATTTTAGGAACTACATAGATATTTCTAAATTAATATTGCATACCCAATATTTTAGGAACTAATTAAATGCTAATTTGATTTGCATACCAAAAATATTAGATGCATTAATTAAATGATTGATAAAAATAGCAAATCATTAATTAAGGTTGACTATTCTACATACTACATTTAGTAAATAGTACCCCCTTTAATATAGGTATAGATTGTTTATACTTACTAGAATTCATTTATGGAATTCAAGAATTATATCTTGAATTCAATAAATGGTTTCTGGGGTAATGAAATCATTTTGGATCTCGTTACCATTTCTGAACACATCTGCCTAATACACAACATTGTCTATACTTAGTAGAAATCCTTTCTGGTATTCCAAAAATCATATTTTGAATTCAAAATATCGTTTTTGGGACCTATAAGTTATTTCTGGAACTCATTATCATTTCTAGACCTCATTTGTCTAATACATGACATTGTTTATACTTACAAAGTATTGCCATGAAAGGCAAAAAGTATGAAACAACTGCACATTTTGCATTAATTAGATTGGTAATTGTTGTATTTTATGAATATCCTGATGTTGAAATTTCTCTATTTATTTGGTAATAGTCACAATCACTATTATGATATTATCAACTATTTGATTGGCATATATATTTAGAAATCAATAATTCTCTAAAAGTTTATTAACACACTTAATAGTATGTAAACTTATTAATCACGTATTTTTCTATTTCACGGCTACTTAATTTTTTGAGTTATAATAGACATATAATATTATTTTATGTGTTCATAACAATTTTTTACACATCTGTGTAAATGCAGACCAAAGTACTAACATTTAAAAGCTTGTAAAGTTCTCATCAAATTGTTGTCCTACAAAACTGTTAACACATTTGAAATGTGACCCGTACAGTCAGAAATGATAAATGATAATTTAAGCAACTTTAGTCTAAGAGTTACTTTTTCATTTCACTCATTATCCAACTCAACTCCAGATGGCAGCTCAAACCTATTCTTTTGGCCTTCACCTGCCACAACATCATCATCATCACCATCCATCTCAGTATCCTTCCTGATGTAATCAACCTTAAAATCGTAATCATCATTCGCATCATGTTCCATTGCAGCTGGCTGACTTTCCCTTTTAAGCTTCTTCTTCTCCGCTTTTCTTATCTTTGTATTGAGCATACCTTCCTCTGCATACAGCTTCTCGTTTTGCTTCTTTGAGGTATTGCCGGATTTCACATTTTCCGGTTGGGAACTCTCTTCATTAGTTTCCATACTCTGATCAGCATCACCACCTTCAACCGGAGCCTGCAGTTCTCCATCACCCTGCACATTTTTCACAGTTAAGTTTTTTTGGTAATTACATACATCAACTTAAAGGAGGAAAAAAAATAAAAAACAGAGATTTTAAACTGATTGAAATCTGAAGGGAAGAAAAAATGAAGAAAAGAAGTCACAAACCTCAACTATCAGATCGAAATTAAATGGATTGTTCGGAGGTACTTCAACAGGATTGAATTCATTGACAGATTTTAAACTGCCGATAAATGTTGACTCGCCACCGTAAACTTCGTCCACATTGAATTCCTTACCAAGTTCAGGGACGATTCTTGCCTCGGAAAGCTCCTCCACATTTCTAGTTGGAGGCATCGTATAATATGGAATTTTACCTGTGCATAACGAAGTAAAGTTAAGTTATTTGTACTATATTTCGATTTTAGGAATTGCAAGAAGTACAACAAAAAGACTAATTTACCCTCGTTCCAGTCGTGCAAAACAATCCTTGCAGCGGCATCCACATCCAAAATGCCACCTTTTTTGAGTTTGCCCCTCACTGTAGCAACATTCTGAAGGAATTCATCAACAGAATCAAAGCCCGGGATTTTGTATATCGTCACCAACACTTTCTCCGGACAAAGCTTCAGAATTTCCTTAACTGCGAACAGTCATGGAACTTAGGTAAATAAATAACTAGCAGTAAAATCAAAACTTTTTGATACTCTTGTAAAGGTAAAATCAGTAGCTAAGTTGGTTAAAAAAAATTCATTCACCAGGACCAACTGGATCGTCTAACTTTTCAATTCTCTTGCAATTTCGAAGAGCAACCGAAGAATCATTCTCGGTAGATTTAAGCATAACGACCCCAGGGCAGTCTAGTAATTTAACGTTTTTGTCCAGCTGGACTTCTTGCATGGACCTTGTGAGTCCAGGCGTGGCACCAACGTTGACAACATGTGATCTTTTCAAGCTGTTAATTAGACTACTTTTACCGACATTTGGAAGGCCAATAACACCCACAGTGATCGATTTTTTTATCTGAAAAAACAAAATAAATAAATAAGTAAATAAATTGCAATTTTTGGTGCATGTGCCCTACCATTAATGTATGGCTATTTTGAAATTGCCAAACTAAACTATACCTCATGGCTTCTTGAATAGTTTTTCAGCAGCTTAATTAAAGTCTCAGCCCCCAGACAGTCACTTGTTTGCAAGATATTGTTCGCCTTGCCAGTTTTCCCAGCCTTTCGACCAGATTTCCATCCTAAGTTCGATTTCTGTTCTTGAGTACTGCATTTAAACGCGACTGCTGGTAACTCCTCTCTAAGATACTTAAGCCACTTCTCGGCAGCTTCACGAGGAACGAGATCTGTAGACATACACTGTTAGCCACATATGTTTTTAAGTTCTTTGTCATAGCAAGTATTTTCTACCCACCCTTCATGTTTAAGAATCTAAACAATAAACATACAGTAAAAGCTCGAAGATAAAGAACACACAGAGTCACAGGGAGAAACAACCCAACAATGACAAATGTTATCTCACATCGACACTGAAAACTAATAATCAACACACATGAACAATCAGGATTTGCTGCTTTTTAAGACAATGGTTCAGTTTTGGGTAACAGAATGTGAAGTTCTCTTGAGATTTACCAGATCAAAATAGGATGTGACCAAGCTTACCAATTTTATTGAGGAGCAAAACGAGACGCTTCTCAGCCCCCGACTTCATCACCATCTTTTCCATGTCAACACAACGAGTACCCAGGGGATCTCGAGCATCAAGAACTTCTAGAATAACATCAGAATTTTCAATCACCTTGACTAGCTCCTTGAAGAAAGTTCTCTCCGAGTTGTCTGCAACAAATTCAGAAATGCTGAAATTCTAAAAAGGCATAAACGTAAAACAAATCCTCTCCCCACAAGAGACCTTCATCAAAACTAAACAAATGATATCTTAGCACCAAAAGATTTGAGATTTATCTTTCTTATACCTCGAGTTTTAGGAATTCTGTCAGAAACATCAGCAGCTACTTTATCCTCTCCATCAGAACCTTCTTCTCTCATCTCTTCATCCTCCAACAGCCCCAATTTTCTCTTTTTAGCCTAGACAAGTGAAAAAGATTGCATTTTTCAACAAAGTTAGAAAATTGGAAAGTGACCCAACAACAGTGAGCAGTATAAACGAACACATGTTTCAATAGTCCTTTTCATCGCAGCCATAAGTTTGAGTGAGTATAATTTGAAACACCAAGAAAAAAAAAGAGATGGAAGCCTTCAGTCAGCTCTAGAGATTCAACTCACGAAATGCTTATCGGCATATCTAATACATTCCACCCCAAGGAAATGAGTCAATCAAATCTCATCCACTCCCCATTATTCTAATTGCTTCAAATCAAACAAATACACAAAATTATGAAATCCAGTATAAGCACTACTAGCATAAAAAAAACCCTATTTACGAAACCAAAACATATAACAGGAGGTTGAAACAAGGGAGAGCAAATTAAGTGTTGTACCCTCTCTTTACGGGCCGCCTTCTTCTCCTCGAGCTCCTGGATCGCGCGCTGACGTCGGGCCTCAAGGGCCTTGAGCTCCTGCTCCTTGAAGGGCCAGTCATTGGGTATGCCTGGATCCTTCTCGGCCTTCTGCTTCTTGTTTAGGCCCAATTTCTTGGCTTCTTTGGCCTTCTTCTTGTGGTGCTCCTTCACTTTCCTGATTATCTTGTACTTCTTCTTAAGAGAAACCCTCTTGCTCTTGCTCTCTGTGAATATACGTGCACAAAATTATGAAAGATCTTATTTTTATTCTTAATTAAAAAGGGCGCATCTGAAAAAATAAGAACATATGGCCTAAAGAACGTCTTAATAAGAAGATCTTAATACCGTACTTTTGCTCTTCTTCACCATGTTTCTGCGTTCGTCGGTATTGAGGGTTTTGAGAGAACTAGGGTTTTGGTTGTTGGGACGATGACGATGGTTTGTGATCTTAATAATTTTAAGAAAATTGTTGAAAATGGTTGAAAAAATATAATAATAATTTTAAGAAAATAGTTGAAATGAAAATGGTTGGAATTTTTTTTTTAAGGAAATTGTTGTGAAAAAAGAATGGGGTGAGAGAGGCTCGAACTCTCGACCTCAGGATTACTCTTTAAGCTATGAGACCTACGCGCTAACCAACTGCGCCACCACCCCTTGGTGGTAAGGTAACCACCAACACATTGAAATAGATTAGTATCGTGCTTGGATAAAAATATTTCTACTCAAATTGAGTTTTTTTGTTAACCAGTGTTGATTCTGAAAAGGCTGTTATAGTTAATTATTAGTGAAATTTTGAGTATATATTACACAAATAATTATAATTGATTTGAATAAAAATAGGAGAAATATGACACGAAGTGATGGTTAACTAAAAAATTATGTGAGTAGATGAATAGTAAATTAAAGTTGATGTGACATGTAAGAATAATTAATTGATATTATTTAATTATATTTACAATACTGAGGATTGTATGATTGAGTTAAATATTAAGTATATACTAAATTTATTTACAAATAAACACACCCTTAACATTCTTAAAGGCATCCGCATTGGTAAGACATGAAGCCATTTAAATGCGTAAGATTTCATTTAAACCAATGCGTATTTAATTGAAATTTACAAATAAACACACCCTTAACATTCTTAAAGGCATCCGCACTGGTAAGACATGAAGCCATTTAAATGCGTAAGATTTCATTTAAACCAATGCGTATGATTCAATTAAATGCAAAATGCCTAAGACCCACCTCTATCATTCAAGCTGTTGAATGGCGTTAAGCCAATTTTATGTAAGGTCAATTTAACATTAAAAAAAAAAACGAAGTCAAGTCTTTAAAAAATAAAAGTAATATTAAACGAGTATTTAATAGGTCCTACATATATATATTTTAAATGTATCAACCATTGTGAGTTAGTGTTTTAAGTAAAAAAAATTAGTAAAATGATGATGTGGACATGAAATGGGTGAAATAGAGAATGTTTTTGTGTTTAAATGAATGGTACCAATACGGATGCCCTAAAAAGAAAGATGGTATTAAGTTAGTATGCTTTTGTTCAGATTCAACACAAATGAAATTTTTTTATTTTTTGGAAACGGCTGTACGAATATATTAAACTCAAAGTAAGTACAATCAGTAACCAACATGTTGGTTTCAAAGGGAAGTTTTTAACTGCAAAAGGCAGAAAGAAACAAACCACTCGAGGGTGTCACTAACATAAAAGTTCCCCCTCAAGGTATAAAAAGCACCCAAACAATGGAGACTATAACAATACTCCACCAAAGAAAATAGCTTACTCCACGAAGGAAGACTAACAAAACAACAACAACAAAGGCATAGCATACTAATTTGAAAATGAAACATCCCCATCTACTGTCAAGCTTCACCATCACCGCCACCACACGTGCTAACAAATCAAAGTCGGCCATGCAAGAAGAACAGGACATCAGCCCAAGAAGCAGATCCATAGACTTCAAACTCTGAAACGGCTATGGTTGGACCTACGAAACTAGAACCATCCTTCAAAGAATGGGACCATCACCGAATAGCTGCACTCGAGGGTTCAAAAGCCACCATCTCCCGAAAATCAGATAGATAATCCAATAGGACATGTTCTTGCCTTACACTCGATTTAACCAAAAAATTTATCATTAAACCATCTTCTTAATAACTACACCAACTTCTTTCTTGATGTAGGAAATACGAGATCTTGTAAAGTAGTGTTTTAACCTCTCGTGGTCATGTTGCCTAACCATCAATAACCAGTATTATTGATTAGAAGGAATATCGCCGATAGTACTAGACTAACTGGTGTAATAGTACATATAAATATAATATAGAAAAAAATAAAACATATACTTCAAACTACTTATTTACTTCCTTCTTATTTATTTTTTTCAATTGTTTGGTTGGCCAATATTTTGCTCGGTTTTTATGGTATAATTAATATTATCCACGAGTGAGGAGTCGAGCTTGTGGCAGCCCACTGCGTTTTTGTATGCCATTTGTCGGTCGTTTGTACTCCAGTTTTGATCTATAAATTTACATTTACTGATCAAAAAAAAAATATTACCATTTATCCTATATTTGCAGTAAAATAGATTATCTTAATATATGTACAATTATAGTTGGCAACATTAATTAAAATTTTCATTGATTCAAATTTTAACCATACATTTATTTGCATCTCAACCATCCATATTTGTAATGAAATGTTTGTAAAAGAAATTGCAGAAGTAGCCTTTTCCTTATTTTAAACACTAGTTAGGTACTTTATGGTGAGTTTATAAATGCAAAAATGTGTTGCACAATAAGGCTGGTACTTCAAATCTTGCTTCGACGGTTCTGAGTTTACCGAAGATGTGTTCATTTATGATCCACGGCTAAAATTGCATTTCAAGGTTTCTTTGGTGGGAGTCTATATTTCTCGTACCCACCTTTTGCTCTACCTGTAAGACTTGTCCCTCTTGTGCTTCTATTGACAATTTCTAGTTATATAAATTATATTATATACCAAATAAAAATTGTAAAAAGGAAACTGAAATCCTAATAAGTTCCCAACACTGATTTTCGTTTTTAGAAAAAAATATGTTATGTATCATTTTGCCAAACAGAGAAAAAAAAATAAAAAAAAAGTGGTAATAGATACAGTTTTTGTGATTTAACCTTGAAATCCGTAGGCAGAAAAAGGTAAGCCAAGCAAAATCGCACTCTTTTGAGCATTTCATTCTCAAATCACCAACAAACCCAATTGTTTAAGCTATCATTCCCACAGGAGCAAACAAGAAGAAGAACCGAGAGATCACTTCTTACCGAAATATATGATGTTCGAATGTAGCCGCAATTTACTAAAACCAGCCACTTACAGGGTAACATGAACTTCCACAAGAGAATCAGTCAAGACTACGCCTTTCGTGTTTTGATCCGATTTCGGGTGGTCCCGACAGTTGAACTTGAGCCGCACGTGTAGAGGTCTCATGAATATGAGTTCTTCGAGATCTCTGTCTGACATCAGCATGAGCTGTTCAATGAGTAAATACCTTTTGAATTTCTTCTTGGGATCTAAGATATCAGCTATCCTTGACGCTTTATTCTCCCGGCTGTTAACTTGTTTATTTGATTCTTTTTTCAGCCGCAAGTAAACCGCAGCATAAATAATAGCCTAGTTTAATAACCAAAAAAGAAAAAAAGAACGAATCAAACAAAAGAAATAAATAACATTTATTAGTGTTTTGTCCCTTGTTCCAAAAACAATGTATGTATGCTAAGATCTTAAGTAGAAAAAATTATATCTTAATTACCAAACCAAAAAGCGAAAGAAAGAAAGAAATAAAGAAAGAAAGAGAAATCCAGTTATCGTATAAAATTACATGCAATCCCCAGGATTTATTACAAAAGCACACCAACGAAAATTTAAATCTTTAAAATACTTCATCAATATGGTTAATTTTTTTCTTTGTTTTTTTAATTTGTCTAAATGTCGGGGGATGGTATTTGCTGGTATGCGTTAATCAAATTGATTACCAATTTTCATCAAAATAAATAAATAAATAAATAAAAGATGGGCGTAAGCATGCTCTAGCTCAAAAAATTGAAAAACACTTAGATGAATATATACCTCACTTGTTCCGGGGCTAGTGTTGATTGTGCAACCAATTCGAACTTTCCCTTCTTGTACTTCCTCACCTGCTCGTCCAATTTCTTCTTTCGTGCTCGACTCTTCTTGAGGCATTGAAAAGCTGAGATTATCAATTTCATCATACCACTGCTGAGCAATACCCACCTGGAACATGCCAACAATAGCTTCAAGCCTTGAACATCAAACCTAAAGCCTACAGATGTAGCATTTTTCAATTACTATGATGTAGGCCTGAGATATTTTGGATTCTCCTTTTTTACCTTTTCAGATGATTCAGCCTTGTCATCAACTCCTGAGATCTCAATAGCAGACCCTCTGGCCTGGCGCCATATGCATCCTTCTTGTGGCCGTTCAATTAGTTCCGTGTGTGGAGGAATATCGATGTTCAGTGTTATATCAACCCTCCCTGAGAAATACAGAGTGAAGATGTGTTTCATAGATTTAAGAGTTCTTTTATGAAAATTGTGATCCAAAACCATATTGGATATATATAAAAAATGAAGAAAGAAAAAAAAAATTGTTCCACTTGAGAAATAGGGTTGAGAATTTTTTGGAAGCAAAATGAAGAACTTTAGAAATTGTGAAGGGATATAAGATGGAAATGTAATAATTAAAGTTGATTTGGTGTAAAAATAATTAATAAATGAAACTGATTGGTAGATCCTTATGCGTTAATGGTGATTTTTATTGACAAAAATGTGTGAAGTATTGATTGATTTTAATAAAATAATGTTAATAAAAATAAACAGAGAGAAATGAGAATAAATGAATAGTTTTACCAAAACAGAAAAATGAAACGAAAAATGAAATAAGTTGATATCCAAATGCAGCTTATTAGTTTTCAGCACTCACAAAACCGAAGGAAAATAACTTCAGTTATATAATTTGTAATTGCCACATAATCACATGGATTTTATTTCTCAATTAACATAATGAAGAGAGTAGTGGAGAGACTGACGTATAGGAGAGTGTATGCAAGGAAAACATGACAAGGATAGAAATTTGGTTCATAATAAAAAATAAGTGAAGACCTGGCAATAAGCGAAAGCATTGAGAATGATCAGGGTCTCCGTATGGATCATCTCTGTGGAAATTAGATAAATAAATGAAATCATATAGTAAAACAAGGCTAGCAGAAAGAAATTTCCAAATCTCCATTACTCACGCAGAGTAGACTCGTTCGAGAGAGGACACTATCCAATAAGGAAGCCCTAAAACCCCAAAGTTTTTGAACTGAAAGCTCATTGCCAACCCAGCTTCACTGCCGAACTTAACCACTGTCTGACCAACTTCAGAAAATACAAGTAGTCTGTAGTCAACATCTTATATACACAGATATAAAAGAATAAAAAAAATAAAAAAATAAACAGAGTACGAGTGATGACTACATTGACAAGTTTGAATACCTGTATCAGACAACACTATGTGGTCCCCACAGGTTGCCACTGAAGACATAAGGCCAGCATATGAAATTCCTTCAAACGAGCACGTGGAATGTGCTCGTTGCTGTAGCCAATCAGCAGGCACATGTTCCAATGGAGCGCATTTCTCCAAGATCGCCTGCCCACATTTCTCCATAATCTTTGAAGGTTCTTTCAATTAATGATAAGTTAGTGAACCACAGAGTAATTTACATGTGAATTGGCAGGGAAGGACAAGTTGAAAAAGAAGTAAGGGAGAGAGAGACAGAGAGAGAGAGAACAAAAAGAAATACCTTTTAAAACTTCTTTTACAGAGCCTGATTCCAAATCTATGGTCCAAAGAGTTCCAAAGCTGTACGGTGTGTGATGAAAAGATATCATACTAGGTCAAGCACTTGTAAAAAGATTAATCTAGTCAACTATCATAAGAATAGGCAAATCAAAGAAAATGACAGTTCTAATGTCCGAGCACCTAAAAAAGATTAGAAAATGAAACCAGAAGCTGCAAAATGAAAGCAACAAAGGTTCTACCTTTGATCAAGTACATAGGTATCATCATTGGATGACCTCAGAAGATGCCAAGGGAACAAAAATGAGTCGGAATTGAACTCTTCCGAATGTGGCTTTATATTCCTGTTTATCCATATTTTATCTAGAATCCAATTCCATACACTTTTGCTCCTCTTGCTATCACCAGTCAATGGGAAAGCCGTCTCCACAACCCTCCTCTCCATATCAGCTTTCCTAATTGCATGGTTCTGTAATGAAAGAGGGAAAAATATTAATAAACAAAAACCAGAAGTCTACATGGAAATACAAGAAATGATATTCTCTTCAGAGTTGATCAGGAGGCGCATACCTCAGAGTCGATAAAATATAGGCAATCCTCAGAGGCATGATAAAATGAAGCTGCAGGCCGCATTAACTTTGCTGTCTCAAACTCTCCATCCTCAAATCCAGGAGACGAACCAATCTGACAGGATAGAATAATTCTAAATTTATGCACTCTCTCTTTCTATGCACTGAAGAAGCCATTTTTGAAAAAGAACATAAATCAGGTCCTAAAGAAGAAGTAAATATTAAAACAGTACGCACAGCATCTAAAATTTTCCCATGGCTGTCAAACACGATAATCCTGTGGTGGTTAACATCGGAAAGGAACAAGCGGTCACCACCTTCCTCAACTGAAATGCAACCTGCAAGAAAATCGACACAATTTGGAATTAATCGGCACCAGTGTTCTGGGTATTAGTCTCGCGTACAAGATAAAAAGTATCTGGTTACTAAAATCTGCAGAAAGCAAGGAAAAGACTACCTGGGAAAGAAAACAGTAAGTTTCGTGAAGCAAAACAAACATCTGGTTCCTTAATGACTTCAATAGGCTTGACCCAAGTGCTCTTCGCATCATTAACATTATCTCCCTTGTCATGTTTCACCTTCAGATCACGAATTGCTGCCAATTGATAGCAGTTAAAAAATGAGAGTTCTTCAATAAATGTCATATCAAGCACATTAGATCACACCAATGTGAGACATCAATACACTTCAAGTAATGCAGAAAGTCACTAGACAAAGTCGAAATGAACTTAAAGTGTTGGTCCATTAATCAAATATTTGAATTCATAACGGTTATTTTCCATTCTCTTTCATCGAGAAGTAATTGGACAGGCCTTTTATAAATTGGCATTCATATTTATAAAAATGCTGTTAATCTGTACCTTAACAAAAGATTTCCTCCGAAAGAAAAGCGTCCTGTGTTTTACCATTTGAGTAAACATATTGGGTAAAAAACCTTTAAATGCCGAATCTCCAACGCAATTGTACAGGGTAACAACTTAATGTATTTGAGCACATAGAAGAGAAGAAAGAATCATACTTGACTGTCTTATTTCGCATTTAACTTAAAAGTATCTGATTATTTTTTTCCACACTCAAGTTTCTGAAGTTTGTATTAACTTGTCGTCATTGATGAGCTTATATAAAAATCATAACAAATTGAACTGCAATATAACAGTAATCTGCTTCACTCTCTCCAAACAAGGAAAAATGATGAGCACTAGTACCTTCATCAAGTGTCTTAAGATCTACATCATCGCCAGGGTAAATCATAGGATTTTGGGAAAAACCTTTGGAAATGATGACGCAGGGTGCCTTTTGCATCCATACCTAAGAGAAAGAGGTGGGGAAAGAATAGGAATGCAATTAGTGGGAAATGGTATAGAAAAAAGGGTGACTGTGTATCAGTTCAACAATCGGAAAAAGGAACATGCCACAATAGTTTGAATCAAAGCATGTGATCTGTCAAAGGGTACATCAAAAAGCTTTTACAATATATATTTTTCTTAGTTCATTCATTATCAGCCAAAGAGAATCTGCTTGACACACAATGTATGCCTATATATTATAACATATTTGATATATCTGCCAGCATATGCGGAGAATCAAGGCAGTAAAAGATGATAGTAAAGTTCTAATTTAAGAGCAATAAAGGAAACAACCAAGTACATACCCACGGGGATACAAAAGTAAACAAAGAACTATATATCAAGTCTGCGCTAGTCGTGAACTATGATCATTTTTGGGAAATTATTAAGAAAAATAAAGAAAAGTAGGACACCATATAATTCACAAACCTTGTGGCAACAAAAAGGTTTACACATCCAAATTAAGCAAGGAATTTGTACTTAAAATGATTCACAATCAATAATTAATTTCACCATTGCTACAATAGATTTGAAGGTCTATCACTTGCATAGGACTAATGATAAAAAGAATAAATCCAAGAGGAGACACAAAAGTCTCAAGATTGCCTATTGCATTAAGGGCATGCCTGTGTTTGTCTGACTCATAAACAATAGAAATAAACTTACCAACTTAAAAGAAGAGCCTAAAAGCATGCCATGACATTAAACACATTTTTCTTAAATTAATAGGTTTGATACATCTCTCACGCATAAGCAATTATTTACATCTTCAAGTTAACATTATGAAGAATGAATCCAACAAATCTCCACCAACATGTTTTCAATGAATACCAACCTCAGATATACTTTGCTTGTTAAATAACAAGATAGGAAAAGTAACATATTCCTTAATGATTCTCTGGAGGAAATGCTTAGATGCATTGTTGAGACACATTGATTTTCCGTGTTGTACAACCACAACTTGAAGGAAAGAATACCTGCAATAAAAAAGTTTGTAAAGCACAACCATCATCGTGCTCTTTAGCCAACCCTATATTCACCGAGACCTAGTAAGTGTCTTGGACATAAATATATATCAGTACCTCTGGTGAAGTGCTTTTGCTATTTCAAACATCTTGATAGTATTTTGTTTAGCTCCCAAAGAACCATCATCATATTTCCCGAGGAGAACTAGGAAAACTTGTTCTTCCTTGAATAAATTCTTGCTGCTCGAATAAGAGTTTAACCAGCACCAATAAGGGCCTAGAAGTACATTTGTATGAGAGTCTGATTTAGCAAATAACACTGAAATCTTATATCATAGATTAATCTGTTGAGTCTGTATGAAGATAAAGTAGTGCTAACAGTAATATTAGCAACCACTTTTTACTCAAATAACACAAGCCCAAAAACTTCAGACCGGGAACACAGGCAATATGTGAACTTAGAGGTCAACATATGACGTGCCAAATAAACCTCAGGCAGACCATGAAATCATATCTTTATTCCTCAAGACTCCTGAGAATTTCCAATCCCTAACTTATACAACACGGATAACAACCCTACATATATCTCACTGTCTTGATCTAATCCATTTTAAAATTTGAATGAGCAATAATAGCTTCAAAAGGAACAAGCACTCTCACCTCTTGGCTGATTAAGAGAAGACCTAAGCATTGACCAAAACTCATTCGAAGAGGTAGGACGCTTTGTTTTTGATATGGAGGAATACCTGGAAAAGGCTATCATTAACAAGTTAGAATGCTAGAGAGGGAAGAAGGGAGGGAGAACCACTCATGGAAAAACTGACTAGCTTTATAGGCATGAAGTGGAATAAAGAAATATTAGAAAACCTATGAGAAGATGGTCATACAAAGATCAAAATTTGTAATTGCTCACACAATTGGTTTGGCTGTATTTATACAGATGTCCAGTTAGTAGCAAAATTACTGATTCAAAAAAGAACTACATAACCAGACCATTGAAATTCGACAAAGTTTAGGTTCAGGTTGATTCTCTGCAGCCCAAAAAGAGGAAATATTACTCATCCAATTTGGTCCAGAAAAATACAGTACACCAACAACACATTTTACATATATAGTCATGGAAAATATTTGCAACTTTTTAGTATTCTACCTGATATACATGCCATAATTAGATTAGTACAACTCAACATAAACACTACTGTATGCATTTTCCAAAGGAATACCCTAATCCAACGAAAAGAACTTCACACCCCTGTCCAATTTAATACTTACAATCAAGAAGCTGCACTTAGTTTCAGCTTCTGAGTTATTTAATTCTTGCTACCATACAAAATAGTTAAAGTAGAAGTTTACAAAAAATTACTCAGTAAAAATTGAAACCCCTACCTTCGCTCTTGACAACCTGCCAAATCTAGCCTCCAAGAGCTACCAGTCGAACGAGTACTCGCTAAACCATTTACGCTCGCCTCAGATAAGTGATGTACAGTACCTTCAACAAGATAAACCAAGCAAATAAATGGCAGAATCCATAACTTGAAGGCAGAAGATGAGAGGTAAAACAGCTCAAACACACATACACACACTCACACAAATCAACACATAGCAAATGAACGCATGAAAATCATTCATTAGCGTTTGCAGTAGCATCATTTACCGGGATAAATCTTGGGCATAACCCGGAAAATATGACGCATTCGTCGAAACCCAAAGTGCATCTTCGATCTCAACACTGATTCATCGGTCTATCAGAGTCTATTGATGATGGTTTCCTGGCGAAGGTCGGACGTTACTTTAAGCGCGGTGGGAATAAACCAAACTTTTCTTTCGCCGGCTATGTACATTTCAGGGGTTTTAGAAGAGGTTTATGACGGATCCTAAAATGGGTCGACCCGAGGCACCATTGTTAGCTCGGGCGGACACATTAATCAGAGATTACAGTATTTGTTTTTTTAATTTTCATTTTAAATCATATATCTAGTACTACTAACTAATCTATAATAATATAAAAAGGTTTAACATTTACCTGAAAAAGTAACTACTTCCCCGCTTAAATAATTCAATTTTACTTTTTTTAGTAAATAATTTAAAAAAGCCGGCCATTTTTTGAAATTCAAAATAAAGAAGTCAAACATTGCGGGCTAACTAGATTTTCGTTCAATATCTACTATATATTGGGTCAATCATTGCGGGCTTTAGTTTGTAGAAATATTGCTGGACGATTCTATAAATATTAACCCAATTTAATTAACCCAATTGTCATGAAAATATTGCTGGACGACTCTTTAAACTTCCCGATTCATTGTGCATCCAAATCTACAACAATCATATCATATTCATACAATAATGAATCTGAATAAATTAATTATTTTGAGACCGTATCGAATTTCATATATTTCAACGTGATTAGCAAGGATATTTAATTGAAATTGCATCTCTCTCACTATTAAAATTATATAATATTCTATTGAATCAATTTATAATTATTGTCTTTCTTAAGATATTTTCATATCACTTATTTATGGAACGAAACTAAAATATACCTTGGCCTTCTCCTATAAATTCATTGTTAGAATGTTGTTTACTCATCACTCTCAATTTTAGCTATTTAGTACACAAACCAATAAAAAATGAATCGGCTAGAATTTGGTACGATCAAAGATGTTACGAGAACAAAAAATTACCAATGAATTATTTTACACAAATTTGAAGCTGCTATTTCACACAGATTTGAAGCTGCGTGGAAGAATTACGAGGAAATCTTTTTCCACGGAGAGGTTGTTTCGATTTTATTCGTATTTGTTTATATAAATTTATATTACTCTTTGCAATGAAATCATTCATGTACTTATGCTTAATTTTTTTTTTTTATGAAGAAAAATAACAAATACCAAGTGGAGAACAACTTTGGTTCATTTCGACTTACAGTTGGTGACTTTAAATTTGTTATCAACGGTACTACAAGTTTTGTTAGGTTCAAAGGTGACTTTATTATAGATAGATTTTATCATGTAAATCTATTTAGGATTCATTTAACTATACACACGAGTTGTTTTTCTTAAACATACATTATTATAGATGGATTTTAACATTACTTTGTATATTCAGTTTTAAACAGCAAGCACTTTCATATGTCGATTCGATAGTTGGCAATGCCACGACATTATTTTCATGGACAGAGATCACATAAAACAACATGAAGCACATGAAATGAGTAATGAAAATCTAGCGCAAGGTAATTCCTACAGCAATTATATATTAGATTTTTATTTTTCAGATTTGTAAACTATCGAGAAGATTACTTTCTTAAAACTATTGATATTGAATATACCTTTTGATTACCTGTTAACTTACTTCAACTTCAACTGTGAACTACTTCAATTTCAATTGTTCAATGAGTTGTCATTCTCATTTGCATGCATCTCGCTATAGGTGTTTTGTGTTTATCCTCCAAAAAAGAGTAAGAATAATTTACTATTAGTATATGATAAACAAATCAAAATATCAAACAATTTTATAGTTTATAGTTACTGTGCGTGCTGATAGAATTTGAACGAGCAGCTCTCCCTCTGCTTCTACCTGTACATGTTTTGCAATCCATAATCATTCCTAAGTCTTATTTCGTGCTCCTTCATCTTGCTTGAAAAGAATATGAAATAAATTAATAATAGCTTAAATAAAATTCTATCTAAAAGGGAAGAATGAAGATCGACATTTACATTAAAAACAAATTTAGCATCAACACTCAAAATTGCAGTAAAAAAGATTAAACTTTAGGTGCTATTTTTTTGTAGAAACAAACAATTCTAGGAAACGCAGTGAGTCGATAAACCGAAGCAGCGTAGTGGTTAAAAATCAAACGACAAACATATAAATTTAAAAACTCATGTATATTATTGAAGAATATAAGAGAACTATTTTATTTAACTTTGATTCTTCTGTCAGTTTCTGCTTTTTTATTTAGCAATGTGATCTTGATATGTACTCATTGATGCACGGCATTTTCTCATGCATTTTTAAAAAATGGTCAAAGTTAAAAAATTACAAGTTAACAGGGCATCTTAACAAATTTAGTAATAACAAGTGGAAATGAATATTATTGTACAATGGGAATAACTTATTCCCAGAATCAAATGCAAGCAAACATGTTGATATATCTGTTGGAATTAGGAAAATTTTCCACTTCTAATACCCTTCCTGTCTAACAATCTCATTAACAATTATGTAATACGTTTACAATCCTTAAGAAAAACCATCTTCATAAGCATTCCAATCCTAAATAGTTGAAACATTACAAGCTATGAATCACACCACAAACCACCAATTATTTGTAAAAGAATAGAGATCAGCCCATACCACGTTTAAGTAGATTGAATTCACTACTCTGTAAATCAATTAAACCCAGATGAGCAAGCAGTTCATTAGATGTTTCCAATCAAATGCCAAATCTCACCCATGAACAAAAATTATAACAAAATAGAACTATTCGCCTGCAACGACGAAAGAGCCGACTAAACCATTCAAAGATATATGCTATAAAATAAAGATTGAGTTTCAATTTACTGTTTCTAAAATCAAATTTTAAAAGGTTTGAACCATTTGTATTTCAANACTTGAATTTTGTACAATATAAGTGTTAGTTTAGACATGCAATATACAATACGAACATCAACTGAACAAAATCGTACATAAATATGTTTCAATCATTCATATTTTATATGAAAACTGAAAAAAAAAATATATAAATGTTGGTTCAGACATTCTGCCTTCGATTCTGTAAAATTTAGACCAAAATTTAAAAATTTATATATATAGATAATCGACAAACCTTCGAAATTAGTGTCGGACACAATTGATATGTGGTTTATTCTTCAAGATCCAAAGTAAAAGCTTATGCTTCGTCAAAAATTTCGATCGTGTTGTTGTGTGAACTGTGAACCTTCACGAGCCAACCATTTCTTACATATGTCGACCGATCTAAGCATTTTTTGGATATTTTTTTAATTGAGCTAACTGGAAAATTTTTTCTTTTTGTCGCATATGAAAAATATTGGAGAAGGCAAAGAGAGAGTGACGTGATCTGATGGGAAATAATAGGGTATCCCCATTGCTTAAATGGGCTTTAATTATTGTGTTGGGCTAGGATATTATAATGGGCACTTATTGATAACATATATTATTTTGATCTGGCCCATTTATTTTGATTACCAAAACTGATAAGGCTGGTCCAATTACTTACTCTTATGTTCCTACTCATAATAGGTGTTTAAATAATTATTATATAGTTATAATTGTAGTAAAAAAAACGATTTATTTTTTATATTTACAGTATAGTTAAAAATCAAATACAAACTTTTATATTTGAAAATTTGATTGTAAGATATACTAATTGATGTAGAGGTATTTAATAATATATAATATTCTTATTTTTCGATTTTGTTTAGTATTTTTTATTCACAAAAAAGAAAATTTAAAAAAAGATTTGAGCAAATAGCCTTAAAACTGTTCACCCCGTGCATTGCACGGGATTCGTACTAGTAAGAAGCAAGGTGTATGAAAAGAAATGTATAGTATAAAGAATAAACATCTAAAACTATTTATAATATTATTGTGAAATAATAAAAAAATAAATGTACAGCAAATGAATAACTTATAGCGAGATAAATATTTAAAATGACACATTTTCCATCCTCAAGTTTTCAAAAATAATAATTATTTTAACTACAATTGTAAAGTTATGTATCTAACACAAATATTATTTACAACTTTGTTAATTTGACTTTTTTTTTATTCTATCCAAACATGTTATATCACTTTGTATATAAATATCAAATGCGATGAGCCTAAGTGACAGACTCGTATGTTTCGTAAGTTTATTTGACATAAGTTCGTGTTTTGTATTAACACATGTACATGGTTAATTTCGATTATTACGCTTGAAAATTACCATAAATTACTTTACCTTTCATTTTTTTTCTTAAATTACTCTATACTACTCTTTTTTTTCTTATATGCACGATTTATATATTAATTATTATAAATAAATATTATTTTTATTTTTAAAATTTTATAATTTTATTTTTGTATATATGATATATCAAAATATTCATCTTAACGATTTTCGATTTGAAGCCCATATTTCATATATAACAAAAAAATAATTTCATCTATCTTTATAATTTTTCTTTATCATGTCAATTTATAAAATATCAAATAACAATATGTTATTTATAAAATAATAAAAATTTAAACTGGCAATTGTCTACAAGTATTTCTTGGTCATGAATTTTTTAAATACATGTTATTTTCTTGTTGCCTCTTCTATTCCATATTAACAATCATCAAATAGCGTAACGAATTTTGCAATTTCGCTCTTCTTACAAGGTGAATACAAATTAATGTGTTAACCAACTGATATGGCAGAAAACTAACATATAAAATACATGATGGTATGTGATTTAAATTAAGCGATCATAACGTGCTTACCTGGATAGGTAAGCATTTTTGAAAAACTTTCATAAAATAAAATTTAAAATTTTGCTTGTTGTGCCAATCATATTATTACATTTGGAGTTCCCTCTTCCGGTTCTCTGGCGCAGGGTCCTGGGATGCTTGCTGCTTGGGTCCGAGTTGCTAGTGGTGTTAGTTGGCTCGGCTCGGTGGTGACTGGGTATCTTCTCTGGTACGGGGAATTGGAGTGTTTGCTGTTGGTATCGAGTTGCTAGTGGTGTTAGTCGGCTAGATACTGTGGCGGCTGGGTGCCTTCTGGAGTTCGGCTCGGGGTGAATTGGTTTTTGGGGATTTCTTGATGCTTGGGATTCGGCTCAGCTAGGCGGTTAGGCAGTGGAGGGGTCGGCCTCTCAGGATAGGGATTCCTCTGAAGTCGATTTGGTGCTTGCTGGTCTGTCCTGGATTTGCTACTGTGGAAGGGCTTGAGTGTTTTTTATGCTTAGTTGTTTAGTTATTTAGTTTTTCTGTGGGTTTCTTGTGCTTGTTTATGTTATTTTGTTTCCTGTGTTTTGGGTTTGGGCCGTTTGGTCCCAGTGAACCCGAGTGTCAAATTGATTCTCCTGTTGGGAGCAGACACTCGGGTAGTATCCTGTTGGGATCCCTGTAGTTTTTCGTTGTATTTTGTGGTGTTAGGTGTCTAGTGANCTAATAGCATCGTGTATTTGCTCAAGCGGCTAAAATAAAACTACTTTACACAATTAGTGGGATTCAAACTCCTGTTCGTTGGCTCCAAGACATGAAATTTGGACTTGTTAACCAAGTCTTTTTTTTTACTTTTTTTTTTCGTTTGGTTATCTATACTTATATAATAAGAATTAACATTTATCTAAAATAGTAGGTCAAATTATGGTCAATGTCGGATTTACATTAAATATTTTCCAAAACCGGTAAGTTTTTGTCCTTTTCACACTTCTCATTAATTATGTCCTTTTCACACTTCTAATTAATACATTAATTACGACATAATTATCATAAATCATTCCATCTGAGCTTTTATCGTTAAAATGTATAGCAATCTGTTATGACCTTATCCCATTGATATTTCCATGAAGCGTCTTTATCGCGTTCTATTTTTTGGTAACCACTCTATATCAATAACCAGATATTTGGTTAATGATAGCACACGTCTTTATTTCAAGAAGCGGATATTCTTTGATCTTTAATTAATCTGAAATGATTACCTTGACTTTTCAATTTTTAAAAACTCTTTTTTTAAATATTTCAGCTTAAGATTCGGATTTCATTATACAAGTCATCGGATTGTTTGAATAAAAATGAATGAAAAGAACACCAAAAACAGGTAGCCTTATTCATATAACCAATCCTAAAATATTAGTTTGTTCACTAAAAAGAGACAAATCCTAGAAATCCTAAAATATTAGTTTGTTCACCAATCCTAAAATATTAGTTTAATCACCAAAAATATTAATTTGTTTTTTAGGATTTGTCTCTTTTGAAAATATTAGTTTGTAATAATGAGGAGTTACTAAATAATCAAACCCATAATGTTATGTACAAGGAGGTTTTTAATAATATATGATTGTTACCGAACTTTTTATGATTCAACAATGTTCCTATGTATTTTAATGATTTCAATTTCGATCCTAATGCACGTGAGGTTATATTATTCTTCCAAATTTTACATCTCGTGCATCGCACGAGTTACGTACTAGTTATTTTCCAATTATATTTAATTTTCTTACTTTGCCTTCAATGGTGGAGCCTGGAGGGCCAAACAACAAGTCTTTTTAAGATTTTCAATTTGAATCTTTATTTTTTAAGTGGTGTATGCATAACAAAAGTATTAAAAACATGAGTAATTAGGCCCCGCATTGTGCTCTCCACAACAAGTTCTCCATGTATATCCCTTCCTTCTCCTCCCATTTTCTTCGGGAATTTACGGGAAGGAAAAATAGTAAATAAACAATTTGTCCTACACGAATTATTGATCGTAGACAATTTTGTGCAACCTGGAACTGTGAATTTCTGTATACAATCCATTCTTATATAA
This sequence comes from Striga asiatica, assembly GCA_008636005.1. Lineage (NCBI taxonomy): Eukaryota > Viridiplantae > Streptophyta > Magnoliopsida > Lamiales > Orobanchaceae > Striga > Striga asiatica. The sequence goes on along the minus strand of BKCP01011625.1, from coordinate 3,995,907 downwards.
AATAATTGTTTTCCATACAGAAGTTTTGCCCCTACATTCATATTCAAGAAACCATGATCATCGTCCTTTTTTTCTAAGGAAAATTAAACAACACAAATTTGGGATAATCTCGCAATGCTTCCTTGGTGCCTATAGGAAAAAAAGAATGCGTATTGATTCGAAATATAATCCGCTTACAAAAGATTACAAACGTAAAATATCACACCTTTTTCATTAATTCTTGCATTACAAGATCGATTTACTCAAGAATGAGGTGTTTTCCGTGTTTCACATGTCATGGAAGAAAAGATTCGATAAAATGTAAAGACATAAATGAAGGCGGGCCCATGCTCGCCTCCAATTCACGTAGCCATTCCCAAAAACATCCTTCTGACCACTCGACAAATGGTAAGTCGATGCTGCATGGTTATATAGTTCTTTTCTTGTACCAATTTTAGCTAGAGAAGAAAAAACAATCATTTAGACATTCTATCTATTGTAAATTGGCCGGTTGAGTTGTTCTGTTTCAATCTTTTATATCATTTTCTGTTGGATGTTTTCTGAAACAATTTGTCGAGCTTCATCATGAACATCGCGAAAACCTCAAATTAATATCCATAAATATACTACATTTCGCAAAAACCTCAAATTAACTTCAAATTTGACAATAGCTTTACATTTTAATCTCATTTAACAAGATAAATGATTCTAATGCGCAGATCATCATAAAAATTCAACGGCAAATGAATCTACTAACAACATTATTGCGGCACAAACTTTCACTTACCGAGAGTTAGCAACAGCCACAAAGAATTTCAGGCAAGAATATATGCTCGGTGAAGGTGGATTCGGAAGGGTTTATAAAGACCGTCTCGAAAACACCGGCCAGGTACTTTTTGTTGATCACTTGATTGCTTGAATAAATTATAGTGAAATTATGAATGAGTTGATAATCGGGATGTTTTTGTTCGTTCAGATGGTAGCTGTTAAGCAACTCGACCGCAATGGGCTTCAAGTGAACCAAGAGTTTTTGGTCGAGGTTTTGATGCTTAGCCTTTTGCACCACGAAAATCTAGTGACTTAATTGGGTACTGTGTAGATGGCGAGCAGAGGCTTTTGCTTCTTGTTTTGAGAACATTTACTGGGACTATAGCACAGTTAACTTATAACTCATTTTAACTCAGATTTAACTTAACTTTAACTCTACCACAGTATTCTCAATATTATCAATATAATTAAATAATATCACTCAATCATTGTTACACATTATATATATCAACCTTAATTCATTATTCATCCACTCACATAATTTTAACTAACCATCATTTCACATCATCTCTCTTCCAATTTTACATCAATCAACTTTTAATTATTTTATTTTAAATATTATTATAATATAAACTCAAAATTTCACTAATAACTAGCCATACTACTTTTTTTAAAAATTAACCATACAAAATCAAAAAATCCAATCAAAACCAAAACAAATTTATATCCAAGCATAGCAAGGACCTTGGAAAGAATATACTACTTAACTGAACACATAGTCAATGTCCCCTTATATATAATTACAGAATGCATTGAGCCTAAGTGGTAGGCTCACACGCTTTGTAATTTTATGTGGCAAAAAACAATGCTTTGTAGCTAGGCTTAGATATAAATTAGTATTTTTTATAAAATAATAATTAGACTTAGATTGCATTAAATATTTGATTGATTTATTCCTTCTTTTCTTGTACAGTTAGTTAACATAATCTATTTTACGTTTCCTTTTCCTACATACAATATATTACATTTCCTTTTCTTATTTAATTCATACATCAATTATTATAAATGTGCCTTCTTTTTATTTTTAAAATTTTATAACATTTTTTGTTTCTATTTTGTTTTTATATATGATATATCAAATTAATTATCTTTTAACGATCTTTGATTTGACATCCATATTACATATATAAAAATGCAAAATCAAGAAAAAAGAATACAAATTATCTTATGAAGCTAGAAATTGATTTATATTAATATATCATAAAATATTTATTCTAATTGAAAAGAATATATATAAACTAAGTATGAACATAAAATGAATATAAAAAAATATTTTAAAATTTATGTCTCATCTTAAATAAAGACTACAAAGAGATTGAACATTATAATAATATTAAAAATAAATAATATTTCATACAAAATAATTTTTAAAATTTAAAATAATATTAAAAACTCTTTTACTTTATTATTAATCATTTAAACTTTTTATTTCACCACAAAAATTTTATTTCTTTTTCATTCTTTGTTGCATCATTAATTTTTTCCTCAAATACTCGCGTTGTTCACGGGTGTTATACTAGTTATCAATATAATTAAATAATACCATTCAATTATCATTACACATCATATTAATTTTAATTTATTATTAATCAGTCACATATATAATTTTAACCATCCATCACTTTCAATCACATCTCTCATACTTTTACATCATACAAATTTTAGTCATTACACTTTGAATATTATTTTATTACAAACTCAAAATTCCACTCAAACTAACCCCAATCAACATTTTTTCAAAATTAACTCACTTTATTCAATAAATCCAATCAAATTCAAAATAACTTATATTCAATTAGGCCTTAACCATTGTATTGTTAAGTTATCTGCTTATATCAGAATTTTCTATATTCCAACTAGTTTCATGAAATGAGGATTAAAGAACTAAGAGTGTAATTGGATATAAAAATAAATAAATAACTAATCAAAACTCAAATTAAACTAACTCACTTCTACAATCCTTAATATTATCAATATAATTAAGTAACATCAATCAATCATTCTTACACATCACATCAACATTAACTCACTATTCACCCCACCACCACTTCACATCATCTCTCTGATACTTTTACATCAAATCAATTTTAATTATTTTATCTTAAAAATATTATTTTAATATAAACTCAAAATCCCACTAACAACTAACTATAATATATTTTTAAAAATTAACTATAATTAACAAAAAATACCAATCAAAACCAAATCAAATTCATATTCAATCACACTCTAAATTTCTAATTATACCATCCGACTCTAATTTCTCAAGACCTCCCGTCGGGCCAGCCCCCATTGCCTTGGTTCACGAGGATGAAAATCGCATTACACGCGGCAAAGGGCCTCGAGTACCTTCATGTTAAAGCCAACCCACCTGTCATCTACCGAGACCTAAAGTCATCCAACATCCTGCTCGATAGAGAGTATAATACCAGGCTGTCCGATTTTGGGCTGGCCAAGCTTGGGCCCATGGGGGACGAGACCTATGTGTCGGCCCGAGTGATGGGGACTTACAGGTACTGTGCGCCCGAGTACCAGAAGACGGGCCAGCTAACCTCGAAATCCAATGTGTACAGCTTTGGTGTTGTGCTGTTGGAGCTTATCACGGACCTAAAGGCCGTGGACACTAGGAGGAGATCGGAACAACAAAATCTTGTCACATGGGTTAGTAACATATATAGTAACATTTTATTGTTTGTCAATTTTATGATTGATATTATATTTAGCTATCAATAGTATGATAAAATGTTGTTAACATGTATGATTATTTGTGATGTGTAAATTGTTTAATTTTTAGTTCATAATTTTCTAAACAACTTAATAATTAAAATTATATCAAATAATATTATTTTACGTTTAATAACCAATAACATTTTTTTTTTATGTACAAATGCACATGCATATACTAATTATTTTTTATAGTTCATAATTTTTTTTGAGAAATTATATACTAAAAATAATCGTCAGAAATATTTTAAAATTGGGAAATATATAGTGAGACTAATGAGTATATACATGATTATGTATGAAAACTATGTACACCAAACAAATTTCTATAAACATTAAGATAAGATCACTATATAATGAGTATATAGATGATGGAAAATGCTCACATGTCCACGGTGGACACATGTTAATATGTCCACCGCTTATGTGGCATGCACACATTGATGATGTATTTTTTTTTTAACATATTAACATCACCAATGTGTGCATGCCACATAAGCAGTGGACATGTTAACATGTGCCCACCGTGAGCATGTGAGCATTTTTGTATAGATGATTATGTATGAAAATTATGTACACCAAGTATTTTTCTAAGAATTTTAAGATAAAATGCTAAATATGACCTTTTTGAACCCCTTTTTTTCCGACCGACCAGGCCGACCCGATCTTTAAGGAGTCGAATCGGTTCTCCGAGCTAGCGGACCAGCTCCTGAAAGGAGAGTTTCTGAGGAAGAGATTCAACCAGGCGGTGGCCATCGCCACCATGTGCCTCCAGGAGGACGCCGCCATCCGCCCCCAGATAAGAGACGTCGTCACCGCTCTCAGCTCTCTCCCGATCGAGCCCGACGCTCAGTATTGTTCCGCTTCCCAGACTCCTTCCACGCAAGCGACGACGGGCAACGAGAGCCGCAAGGACGAGGCCAACCTTGCTGAGCGAGAGTTGGCGGTGGCAGAAGCCATTGCCTGGGGGTCCAAATCCTGACACAATAGCGATCATTGATTATTAGATTTCGATTGATCGACAGATTCGATTTCAGATCAATCAGTAGGCATTTTATTGCGATAGGAAAATCATTTTCATTTATTTAGTAATCAAATTATTTTGTGAAAAAATCGGGTCCAAGTTTGTTTGTAGAGTGTGAAATTAAAAAGGTTAATAATAAGTAGAGAGAAAATAAAGAAGCAGGTGGGGAGGTCAAGAAGGCCTTGTTTGACTTTGACAAGAGGGAGAGTGATTTGCATTTGGTTGTGTTATCAATTTGTGATATGTTTGTGGGCAAAATGTTAATACTGATACACAGATTTTGACGTTGTTAAAAAACAAGACATAGATTTGAGTCATATCAAAACAGATACATTAAGTTGACAATTTGGTTGAATAAGATGCATTAGTAACCTCATTCTGATAAAATGCTGTCGTGGACGGATAGTTCAATGACGTGTTATTTTAACTTTTCTTAATTTCCTACATGTTATTTACACGGATGCAAACTGGATGCCTCATCAGTTGCTTGTCGATCGAGGGGTTAAATTTAGGATAAATCACAAAATTTGACCCAGTCTCTCATTCAATTGGGCAAAAAAAGGTCATTTGTTCAAAAATCCTATAAATCGTTATAATTCAAGCTCAATCATTGCTTTCTATAACCGGAAATATCAATATTACAGGAGAAGCACGGAGATATTGACGTCTTCAGTTTCTTCTCTGTCTGAAGTATTTTGCTATTGTGGATTGAAGGCCCAATTGAGGACTTCGAAAACGTGTTCGAATCCTGACAAAAGATTCCATGATTGTAAGAACTGGAAGCAAAGAGGCTCCGGTGTTTTCATGTGAGCCGAACCAACATCTTAGAAGAAAAAGAGGCATTTACCTATTACAGAGATGGTGTGATTTGATTATTTTTATTTCTCCCCTTTTTTTGTGAATTTATCTTTGTCTTATGAAAAACCCGCGTGTTTCGGGAAAATTTTTGAAAGAAATCTACGCTTGTTGAAGGTGAAATTTGGAAATAGAACAATTCCTTCTGTCGAGTATCTTCAATTACTGCAAACCTCAGATATTATGTTTCAATTTTTGATTCTTGTATTGAGAGAAAGGTTACACTACAAGTTCTGTGTTAGGGTGCAAATCTTACTCCATTAGGACCAATGGGCAGCATAAGGGAAGAAAGGCTACACCTGGGAATCAACCAACACGAAAACCTTGTTTGAATTATCCTCCTTCTTTTTTAGCTCGGGATTAAAAGAATGGTTGGGACAACAAACATCCATCTCATTTGTACTTTGGATACCAATATAACCATCGAATGTTGTTGAAGTGACTAATTCCTGGAAATTAGAAAGTGTTGAAAAGAAGGAAATTGTTAGAGTTCTCATTTCTATCTAGTCCCACCACCTTTGATGTTAAGAAAAGATCACTTGCAAGAGGGCTGGCTAGAGATTTCTTGATGTTAAGAAATAGATCTCTTGCAGGAGAGCTGACTAGAAATTTCTTGTAAAAACACTAGCTCTGCTCAATCCATAACGAGAAGAGTTTCATCTTTCATTTTTTTTCATCTATTATTCTCCTTATGCACATAAGGGAGGAGCCGTATGAGGTGAAAATCTCATGTACGGTTCTGAAACGGAGATTCTTTTAATTGAATGGTGACCATAACGAATGTATGCCCAATCTGAAGAAAATATACGGAAGCTTTATATAATTATTATGAAGCTATACGACTAGAAATTGATCCCTATGATCGAAGTTATATACTCCATAATATAGGTCTTACCCGTATAAGTGATGGAGAACATACGAAAGCTTTGGAATATTATTTTTGAGCACAAGAATGAAATTTATTCTTACCACAAGCTATTAATAATATAGCTGTGATTTGTCATTACATGCGACTATCTTCACTATAGAGTGGAAAAAAAAAAAGAAAAGGGAAAAAGGGCTTTCTACATATGCATCCTCTAAAACAACGATTTTTATCAGTTGTAGCAAAGAACGGAACTTCATAGAAGTTGAAATATGAAGAAATAGATATACCTAGTCACTTGTTTCTATGAATAAATAAAGGATGTAATTGGAAGATGAAGCACGTAATGATCAATTTTTAGGAGAAAAACTTTCTTAGATTTGAGATAAAATTTAACGAATTTTCTCCGTAATTTCATTCAAAAGTTTTCAAATTATTTTTAAAATTTTTAAATTTAGTAAAAATGAGAATTTAAGACAAATTATTTCTTACTATGTAAGATAATTCCTTAATTTTTTATATATTAATAGATTAGTCAATTTTTTCATTTGCATTTCTCATTTCATCTTCTCAGTTTCGAACAACTACCAAATTGGTCAAATTGATTCATATAATAGTTCCCAAATTATGTATCTGGTCCTATATAAGCAATGAACTAACTAAATTTGTAAATTTCTACATTAATTGTGTATAAATGCAATCAATATAAATTTTGACAAATATCTACAATTTTATCAAGCCATCAAAAGATCTCACCAATTGATTATAATCTTTTTTAAATAGGTTATAACTCAAAATTTTGTACTACCATATTCCTACCATATTATAACTCAAAATTTTGTACTACCATATTCAATCACATATTGCGCCATATAAATTTTTGACAAATATCTATATATATACAATTATTTGCACGCTCGACTACTTTTTGACCGTTCGATCATCTACAAAAAAGGACACGTGTAAGGTCAAGATGTGGTCGAGCATGCAAATAGTGACTGTATATGTAGTTCAGGTTGCATTTTACAACAAAAAATACATTAGGTTGAAAATCTCAAAAGCACGTATAGTACAGGTTGGAAAAAATTATTTACCCTTTTAACTAACCATCACTTCCAATCATTTTCTCCTACTTTTACATCAAATCAACTTTAATTATTTTAATTTATATATTATTTTAATATATCCACTAACAACTAAACATATTACTTTTTTTAAACTTAACTATAGTTAAAAAAAAAAACTAATTTTTAAATAGTTGTCACCCCTTAACATGTCATATCGGATGAAAATCGATTATAACTCATATTCAATCACATATTGCGCCATCTAACTCAAAATTTTGTACTACCATATTACTTTATGATTTTTTAAAGGGTAAATAATTTTTTCCAACTTGTACTATACGTGCTTTTGAGATTTTCAACCTAATGTATTTTTTGTTGTAAAATGCAACTGGAACTACATATACAGTCACTATTTGCACGCTCGACCACATCTTGACCTTACACGTGTCCTTTTTTGTAGATGATCGAACGGTAAAAAAGTAGTCGAGCGTGCAAATAATTGTATATATGTAGTTCAGGTTGCATTTTACAACAAAAAATACTTTAGGTTGAAAATCCCAAAACCACGAATAGTACAGGTTGGAAAAAATTATTTACCCTAGTTAAAATTATGTGAGTGGGTGAATAGTAAATTAAAGTTGATGTGATGTGTAATAATGATTGGTTGATATTATTTAATTATATTGATAATATTGGAGATAGTGGAGTTGAGTTAAATTTGAGTTTTGAGTGAGATATTTACTGTACAAATTATATACAATCACGCGAAGTTATTTCATATTCAACCATTTAACTCAAAATTCAACTTAACTCTACTCTCTTATCTTTTGTAAATATAATTATAATATCAATCAATTATTCTTACACATTACATCAACTTTAATGCACTATTCATCCCCTCAAATAATTTTAGTTACCAATCATTTCATAATCTTTCTTCTACTTTTAACTTTAATCATTACACTATTATTTAATTTCAAACTTAAAATCATCAACTTAGTCTCTTTACTCAGCAACTCACTTTAACCAAACAAAACACTCAAAATTTATGGCGCGATTGGATATGAATCCCGACCGATTTTGTTTATTTTTTTTTCGAAATGATAGAATTTTTATAGAATGCACAACGTGCGAAAAGAAATCAGCCAAAGACTGAAAGTAAAGACCAACGATTGAATAAACTAAGAGACAGATCCGAAGATCGCCTAGAGCCGGACCTAGCAACACTAGAATACAAAGACACAACACTACAAAATAAAAACTACCACAAACTAAAAGATCTCAAAAGGATAATGCCCGAGTGAGAAATGATCCCAATAGAATAATAAAGCACACACTCGGGTGAGGACAGAGGCCAACGGCCCAAACTAAAAACACGAGATCAAACGAACTGAACAAAAACTACAAAACAAATAACAACTAAACTCAAACAAAACAAAACATTCCCTTCCCCAATCAGCTAAACCGAGCAGAGATAGCGGAACAGGTCGACCCAAAGTGAGTCCTGCAGCCAGAAGGATCAAAATTAATCGAAACTGCCTAAACCACTCCGTTGCCTAACGGATTCGAAACTCAAGCCACGAAACAATATCCAAGCCAATACGCACCACGACCACAACACCTACTTTCCCCCGAACACTGGACCAAATCCTCTAACACCACTAGCTGATTCAACAGTACCCGGTTAACCCCCCGGGCCTCAAAGCATAGAGAAAACAAGGGGTGGGCAAGAGAAGTCCATGGCCAGGCTCCGACCCCCAAACCACCTGGAAGCAGCTTTAAGGCCCTCCATTCCACCGCAATTCCACGCCGACCAACACCACTGGCTAAAGAATGGATGCAACAACCCCACTCGACCCAACACCAGAGTACGAAAGGGGGGAGACGGCCGTATGCGACTGTGCAACACCAACACCCGACAACAACTCCGCCAAGCAACCGAGCCACGTCCATCCTCTATAACCACACCACGGCACCACCACCGCACATCAGAGGAGCCATCAAACTGAAAACACGAAATGACACCTGAATTGGCGAAAACCGTCCGTGAAAGCTGAAGGCGGCCTCCATTGTAACGAAGGGGAGAGCACGAAATAAAAGGACGGTGTCCAAGATGCCGAGGGCTGGCGACCGCCGGCTAAACTTGATTGCCACTGAGGAAGTCAATCGGCACATATCGGAATACTAAGGTTTGATGGATTTGGGGAAAACGAAGCGGCGGAACATAGCAGATTTCTACTTTTATTTTTTTTAACCGATTTTGTTTAGTTAAAGTGAGTTAAAGATAAATTAGATGGAGTGGATGATTTGAATTTAAAATTAAATAATATTTAAAATGTAATGATTAAAATTTTTTTGAAGTAATGATTGAAATTGATGGTGATGTAAAAGTAGTAGAGTGATTATTAAAAGTGATAAGTAGTTAAAATTATGTAAGTGAGTGAATAGTAAATTAAAATTGATGTGATGTGTGAAAATAATTAATTGATATTATTTAATTATATTTATAAAAAGTAAGAGAATAAAGTTGAGTTGAATTATGAGTTTTTTTTTTTTGGTTAAGAAACTGCAAATAAATTAAACAAAGAAAGAGGAAAATACAATTGGAAGAGAATCATTTCAATGATGAGAAGAATGTGAATCAATCACACTGTTTGAGTGTGCTTGAATTTAAAAAACACAACCAATTTTCATTCACTTTTCACCAATCACATTTTTTAGCTCGAAGTCTTAATCAACTCCATTATGCTCTAAATAATATCTATCAATCATTCTTATATATCATATTAACTTTAATTCAATATTTATCAACTCATATAATTTTACCTAACCATCACTTATAATCAACCATGTCCTACTTTTATATCAAATCAATTGTAACCATTTTATTTTAAATATTATTTTAAATATAAAATCAAAATTCCACTCAAAACCTACTTAATCAACTTTTTCAAAATTAACTATAGTTAAAATAAAAAAAATCAATTAAAGCAAAAATATCCCATCACAAACTTATATCCAAGCATACCCTTATACAAATTCTAAAGTGAAGTTGCGCGGTCTAACTATCATAATTAATTTTCATATTTATACTATTAATTATTATAATTTTATTTGTACATTATATATATAAGAGAACAATTTATTAAAAATAGTAGCAAAAAAATTGGGGAGCATTTAATGCATAGCTTATTTGGAATTTTTTTAAATATATGCATTAATTGCTTTCATATACACATTTTCAAATTAGATATGATCAAAACGATTCTTTCCTTGAATAATTTATTAAGATCTTCAATAATTTTATTAATATCCATTATAATAAACTATAGTTTGATTTTCCGTGATTCATGTTGATAATATTTTTGTCAACATAAACATAAAAACAATTTTTAACTCTTAACCATATTATTAATTTTTTCACAAATGTTGACTTTCATCCTAAAATATTTATAAATAATCGTAACATGTTAAATAATTTTCTCCTTCTAACTAATTAGGCGAAATCAAGTTAGTATAATATTTTTTGTTAATATTTTGTAACCTTTATTTAATTATATAAGAACAAATAGTTTTTTCAAATTAAATTAATTTACTAATGACTAGATAATAAGATTAAAATATGTTAATTATTCTCTACAATTTCAACATGTTATTTATTTGTATATCATTGTCAACCATGATAATTTTATCATTTTTTTATTTGTTTTCATAATGAATTTATTATAAAATATATATTTATATAGCATAGTATGTTAAATAAACTAATAATGCCTTAGGATGTAAACTAGATAAATTACTTGATTTTGTAAGAGTTTATTATTTGGCAATTTGCTAAATCAATTTTTTTTATTTATTATGAGAAAATTAAGTTCTAAAAACATGTGTGTGTGTATTTTTTAAACATTTATACACAAAATTTTATTTTAAATTTCATAACATAAACTAAAAGAAGAAGACTACTTCTATAACCTTGATAATTGTAATGACATTATATGACAATAATATTATAATAAAATAATAATTGAGTATTATATGGTAAACAAGAATAAGTATAATTTTTATTTTTTTCTTATATCGATGTATAAATATATATTGTAAAATTAAATTTATATTAGTGTAACGTGTTAGCAGAATAATATATTGATTAATATGTCAATGTTATAGCTACAAAAAACATCATTGATTGAAAGAAATAGAAAATTATTGATGATCCAACTTATTATTTTTTGGCTAATATTTTATAATAAAAGAATGTACATTTATGGCAAAAATACACCGCCTGACGGTTAGACGCGAGATCTATCGATATCTTAATATGGAGAATGACCTTTGGGTGCGGGGGCTCGAAGCCCAGGCTCCGATTCCTCCCGAATCCCGAAGCAGCACCTTTGAAAACGACCCTCCCTTCACAACACCTCAGACATCGAGCAAGTCTCACCGCCATGTCAGCTCCTTGCCGAGTTAACTCAGCTAAAACCGTACGATATTTAAGAACCCCATCGTTATCACAACCAAAGCCCCACACAAAGCCTGAGGCTCTGCGCCCTGGGAAGTTGCAACCCACAAGATACCTGTCCGGGCCTCAGTCCAAGCCTAACCACTATATAAATGCTTCTTTTAATACCTCAGCCCAAGCCTGAGGCCCAGATCCCTACGTGACCACTTTTAACCAGCTGTTTTCGGCTTTCCCTTTGCCGATCTCTCTGTCTCTCTCTAAGCTACACTCTTTCAGTTAAGCTTCCATATTTTCTACGCTGAAATTGATGAATTGTACTTGTTACCTTTTTTTCTCTAACTTTTATCTCTTTTAGATTTTGAATTATACGATGTTTTGAACGATTTGATGAAATGTTGAATAATAGCCGACCAAGAGTGTGACTTCGTATGCATGTTTGTAACAGGTTGTGTGATCTCTGTGAGAAATTTGGTAAGAGCTCTGCGTTTCGTATTTAGGTTTGCTGATCTAAGGGAATTTCGTCTGCGTGATGGATTTAAGCAATCTATGGTGAATTGACGAAGTACATATGTATATATTTTTTTGAATTAGAATATCCTCTTTTTATTGTCTTTATTAAGTCGAGATCTTTAATTTGTTTGTATTACTGCATTTTTTTCTTTTTCTGTGAACTTTGGTTCGAGGATTTGTGCGGATCGTTCGAGCTTCATTTATCAACCCAATTGGTGAAATAGACCTTCTGAATTAGAGATTCATGACTGTGCTTTGTTTGCTGTTTTAGTGAAAGAATCTTCTGATCAAATTCATTTATGTTGTTGGATTGACTTCAGAGAAGGAAAGAGGCTGACGGAGTAGATTCCTGTTGGAGTAACAACCATGGCGCAGAGTAATTGGGAAGCAGATAAGATGTATGGTTTCGACTTTCTATTTCGTGGTGTTTTTGATTGTTTTATTGTGAAATTGTTGGGACGTCATAATTAAGTCAGTGACTAGAGTTCTGCATCATGGGAAATTTTATTGAATTGTTATATAACAGAGCATCTAATGCTTACTCTTGCATTGACTGGCGTAGACATCTTGTTTCTTTTACTGTAAAGCATTTGTTTGTTTTGTGAGTATTATTACAATTATTTCATGTGCAGACAAAATTTACTAAATATGTTGTCTTTTCCATATTGACGACTGCTTATGCAGACTTGTACGTTTGATTATTTTTTCTAGGCTTGATGTCTACATTCATGACTATTTGTTGAAACGAAAATTGCATAATTCTGCGAAGGCTTTCATGACAGAGGGAAAAGTTGCTAGTGATCCTGTGGGTAAGATTTCTATTGTACATCATGGTTAAGTCGAATGATTAATGCTGATGGTGTTCAGAAAAAGTAGATTTCATTATGCCATATCAAAATATTTGGTTCCCTGAATAATAGCCCATTAACATACAATTTGAATTTTGTTTGTAGCAATTGATGCACCTGGAGGATTTCTGTTTGAATGGTGGTCAGTCTTCTGGGACATTTTCATTGCAAGGACGAATGAGAAGCATTCTGAGGCAGCTGCAGCGTACATAGAGGTTCTCATGCTATGTAGTTAGATTGACATATTCTGATGCTCTTTTTCCTTCTTTTTTATATTTATTTATTCTTTTTTCTTTTGAGGAAAATAAAGGATTGAATATGTTGACAAACTTTTCTTCTTGGTTTCTACTTGACCTCAGATGCAACAAATTAAAGCAAGGGAGCAGCAGCAGATGCAATTACAGCAGTTGCAACTCATGCAGCAGCGCAATGCCCAGTTACAGCGGAGGGATCCGAACCATCCTCCGTTGGGTCCCATGAGCTCGATGAACTCTGAAGGAATGGGTGGGCAGCCATCTGCAAGTTTTTTAGCCATGAAAATGTATGAAGGACACATGAAGCATCCGAATGCCATGGACTCAGAAACATCTGCAGGTCTGGTGGATGCTAATAGAATGGCACTTCTCAAGTCGGCTTCCAATCAACAAGGGTAAGATTTTAGTATGGTCTTACTATATTCCTTACTTAAGTTGTTAAATTCATTGGTCGTATTTCAGTGAATTATTAGTTCATTCTGTTTCCTCTTCTCTCCCTGTGGTTGATTCAGACAAATGATGCAAGGAAATTCTGGGGGCATGTCTGCAGCCTTGCAGCAAATGCAAGGGCGGCCTCAGCTAGCCACTGTACTTACTCAAACCAGTTTATCTTGCTCCTTCATTTAACCCCTTTCACTTTCTCGTTGAGCCTAACTTTTTCCTCTTAAAAAACATGTTATAGGAAATCAAACAGGAAATTAACTTGGGTGGACCTCAGAAGTCTTTGCCAATGGACCCATCATCTATATATGGGCAGGCAATTCTTCAGTCAAAATCTGGCCTTGGGGGTGCAGGTATAACACCCATATCTCTGATACCATTTCTTATGTTTCATTGGAAACCTCCCTATATTTGTGCTGCTGACATGTTTGAATCCATGTACGACCTTGTAGTGAGGCTACATTGGTTGAAATGAATATTTAATGTTTCTATTGAGTTACATTATTCATAATCTGATTCCTTTCTTTTTATGAACCTATGTTGGGAATAGCTGAAAGGCGTGAGAAATGATCGCACCTAAATTTTTAATATGCTCAGAACTTGACTTTTCTATTGAGCGCCTCTCATAATATGTAATGGAGATTCCATAGTGCCTAATTCTACTGGCAGGATGCCATGTCTCTTTAGAGCGTGTTTGTATACAAATATTTCCACTCAAAATGAGTTTTTTTTGTTAACCACAGTTAATTTTGGAAAAGATGGTATAGTTAGTTGTTAGTGGGATTTTGAGTTTATATTAAAATAATATTTGAAATAAAATAATTAAATTTGATTTGATGTAAAAGTAAGAGAGAGATGATGTGAAGTGATGATTAGTTAAAATTATGTGAGTGGATGAATAGTGAATTAAAGTTGATGTGATATGTAAGAATAATTGGTTGATATTATTTTAATTATATTGATAATATTGAAGATAGTGGGGTTGGGTTAAAGTTGAGTTAAATTTTGAGTATGAATTGAGTGTGAGTCGAGATCATTTATATACAAACACACCCACAGGGACCTTCTGGGAAAAGGAGCTACAATTTGACCGCTTCTTTTATTGTCTGTTGCTACAGACTTCATTATTTAGTTTGCAAAAATGCTCATCAATGGAGTTTTAGTTCCAAACTTAAACCATTTCTCTTTCTGAATCTGTGAATAGTAATGCTTTGGTTAGTCAGGTTATTCATGGTATCATAATTTTGTCATTCAGGGTTAAGTCCAGGAGTAACTGGTCTACCGTTGAAAGGTTGGCCGCTAACTGTGAGTTTCTCTCGGCTTTGGTCTTGTTATTTCGTTTGAGGAAGTATCTAGTGTTTATGGGGATAAATAGTTGAGAGATGGTAAACAATATTACGCAGGGAATCGATCAATTACGGCCAAGTTTGGGTTTACAAGCACAGAAACCTAATCTGCAGAACCCAAACCAGTTCCTATTGGCATCACAGCAGCAGCAGGTTCTAGCACAAGCTCAAGCACAAGGAAACCTTGGAAATTCAGCTAATTATGGATTCGGAGGATTACCGAGGGGTAATTTTAATGCCAAAGATGGTCAGCCACCTAGAAACGATGGATCCATTTGCTCGCCTTCTCAATCAAACTCACCAAAGGTTAATAATGTAAATGAAATCTTAGACAATGATATTTTTGTGTACTTGAAATCTGTGGATGGAATTCAACATATCTCATTGATCACTGTAGGCGTTCATCTACACGGTAACTGGATTTAACTTATTTTCATTATCTTAGTGGCATTCGTAGATTTTCTCATGTCCTGGAATTAGTAGCTTGTCAATTGATAGGAACACAAATGTATTTATATCATATTTTTAGATGCCCCTATCATTTTATGTGACACAATAAGTTCTTGGCTATCAGTAATTATACTAGTGTAGATTTAATTAATTGCTTCAGCTTCATGATAAATCTTTGCTGATACATTTGCAAAGAAGTTTTTTGACTTACTTTGGACGCTTGCAATATTTATGTAATGTTGAGCAGATGAAAATGGCCCAAATCCAGCAAGCTCCCTCTCAACAACAGGATCAGTTGCAGCAGCAACAGCAGCAGCAGCCGCAACAACAACATATGCAGCAGGTGAGTTCTATCTTATGTAGATACATAGGTGCAGCCAAATCTCTACAATGTTTTCTGTTGGTTTCATAAATGCTCATCTCGAAAGCATCCTCCTATTGATCTAGTGCTTTCACCACTAAGAATTATCGCATTTCTTTGACCTAAACAGAACAACAGGAAAAGAAAACAACACTCTTCATCAGGTCCTGCTAACAGCACAGGTACAGGAAATACTGTAGGACCTTCCCCTGGCTCGCCACAATCAACACATACACCTGGTGATGGGATGGCCACTGCTAGCAGTATGCAGCATGTTAATAATGTGTCCAAGAGTATGATGATGTATGGTGCAGAAGGACCTGGTGGAATTGCATCATCTACAAATCAGCTTGTAAGATTGGGTTCTTAAAGGGGGTTACTTGACGTTTTTTCATTGGCTTGTGCTTGAATCTCTATTAGATATTCTGAATGAATGTTGTTGCCTTGAAATTCTAAAGTATACTGTTTATCCAGGATGACTTGGAGACTTTTGGAGATGTTGGTTCTCTTGACGACAATGTTGATTCTTTTTTGTCGCATGATGGGGGTGATGGAAATCTATATGGCTCGTTGAAACAAACTCTTACTGAACATAAAACAGAGACTTCTAAAGGTGGTCTTTCTATTTATGCATTTTGTATCTTCTTTAAAATAGAACTTGCCCATACGTTAAAGATTTTGAATTTGGATACGTATGTCTGAGTTGCAGGTTTCTCATTCGGAGAAGTTGGTTGTATACGGACAAGAAATAAGGTGACTTGTTGTCATTTCTCTTACGATGGGAAGCTGTTAGCTAGTGCTGGGCATGATAAAAAGGTAGTGTCGGTCATGTTTTAGTGGCTATACAACATAATGGCCAGACTTTCACGATTCTCTTCTAATTTATGTTTATGAGAAATTTATAGTGGAACCTCCTCTTATGCAATTATTACATTAACATTCGCTTATTATTTTGGTTGTGTTATTGTTGGTTTTCTCCCTATTTGGTTAGGCTGTTTTGTGGAACATGAACACTCTGCAAACAGAGACCACCCCTGAAGAACATCAGTTCCTAATTACTGATGTGCGCTTCCGGCCAAACTCGTCTCAACTTGCGACGGCCTCATTTGACAAGTCTGTTAGATTATGGGATGCAGCTAATGTAATTATTTCACATCCATTTTTATCTGCAGAAGTTTCACTTTTGACTGTTTAGGAAAAGCTCTCAGAGATTAACTTAGAGGGTGCTCTGAAAGAAACTTGGTTCTGAATCTTTAAAATCTTTTCAGAATGGTACAGTTTCCAATTTTGAGACAATTTTGTCACTCGAAACTTTTTTTTGCCAAGTGGTTTGCTTTTAAACCATATTTTGATGGATAATACACTTTTATCATCGAGTTGAAAGTGAACATTAAAACTATACTCGTTCAAATTTATGAAAGGTGCAAATCAGTATATAGGTTCACTACCAATACGGCACGATCTTCAACGTGCACCATCTCCACCCCCATTTTCGTTTGACTTGTTTGCTGTTGTCTGCAGTAAATTCTAGTACATTCGTCCTTGCCGCTGTCTACAGTAAATGCTTAATTACTGTAAATGGTGCTTAATGTATAAACTTGGAAATGCAGCCAAGCTATTGTCTGCATGCTTACACAGGGCATACTTCCCACGTGATGTCCCTCGATTTCCATCCTAAGAAGGATGATCTCTTCTGTTTCTGTGATAGTAACAATGAAATTCATTATTGGAGCATTAGCCCATTTTCGTGCACTCGGGTTTCCAAGGTTGGATATCTCACATGGATCTGTGATCTCGATCATTTCATATATCTTCTTTTCTTCCTGCTCTACATTTTCGTTTTCTGAACTAAGGACCATCTCGATTGCATGGTATAGCAAGGAGGAAGTGCACAAGTGAGATTTCAACCCAGAAATGGACATCTACTGGCAGCAGCATCTGACAAGGTGGTCTCTATATTTGATGTTGAGAACGATCGGCAAACACATTCTTTCCAGGTGTGTGATTTAACCGCTTATCCTGTTTGCATCCTGGAATTGATTCCCTGCTCATGCATTTGATGTTGGTATGGCATGTAATAATGAGTTCCTACGGCTTTTTAGGGACATTCCGGAGTTGTGAACTACCTGTGCTGGGATCTTAGTGGCGAGATTTTGGCCTCTGTGAGTGAGGACAGTATTAAAGTTTGGTCGTTGGCCACGGGAGAGTGCATCCATGAGCTTAATGCCAGCGGCAACCAATTCCATTCCTGTGTTTTTCATCCGAGTTATTCTGCTCTTTTGGTGATTGGAGGCTTACAGGTAATCACTTATCCTATCTCTCACCCTTGTATTATTCTAACACCTCTTCAATAATAAGCTTAACTCACTCTTGTTTTCAATTTGCTAAAAAAAAATAAAGGATAGTAAATAAAGAAAGGAGCAGATGACCAGAGGACCATTGGATTTAGGCAACTTACCAAATAATCTCATCTTCGAAAATTAGTGATTACAAACACCCTTTTGAAGTATTGAGGAGAATTTGCAAGTATTCCCCCTTTTGGCACTCCTTTTAATGTATTTCGACCAGACAAAGAAGACTGTTACTCGGACCAAAGAGGGTAATATCTAAAAGAGCTTCTAAGAAGGGGGCATCCTTACAAAAATCTCCTCTACATGTATCCCATTAAGCTTTTTGTTTACTCACGAGTAGTTGTAGAAATGGGAATGTGAGCCAAAGATATTATAATTCTGTCATATTCTTTCTCATCAAAATAGCAGTATCTCGATCAAATGTAACCCTGGTCATGTAAAGTAACATTTTTTTACTTTTTTTTTTTTTTCCAACTTTGACAATGTGCAGTCCCTAGAGCTGTGGAACATGGTTGAGAACAAAAGCATGACAGTTGCAGCACATGAGAACATAGTTGCGGCCTTGGCACAGTCACCCGTGACTGGGATGGTTGCCTCAGCCAGCCACGATAGCTCGGTCAAGCTGTGGAAATGAATTAGATGACGTGGTTGGGTCTGAATTGTCAATTCTAAAAAGAAAGGAAAAAAAAAAAGAAAAAATAAATTAACTGAAATGTGTTTTTGTGTCTTAAGTAACAACAACTAGTGTTGGTATGTAAGAGTGCATTTGGGATTTTCGGGCAAGGTGGCAGAGTTGAGAGGCATACACATCCATGAGGATTGGTAAAACTTGTTATATAACACGATTGATTTCTGATCTTGAGGCGGGCATATCGCCCTTTGCGAGATGATGAGTTTGTACGTAGCAACTACACGTGCTTACAATGCGAAGATGAATGATGAGCTTCACATGTTTTACTAAATTATGTTGAGACCCTTGAGAATTGAGGAGTATAGTTTGATTTGCTAGTGCTTTAGTTAGTTACCAATCTGCTTTACCAATAGTATGGTCTTCATTTATGTTTTACCAATAGTATGGAGTCTTCATATATGTTTTACTAGTATACTTCATATTTTAATCGTGAATTATTAAATATGTACGAGTTTCCTATTTCTGCTTTCCCTACGTTTCTTTCTTGAACAAAATGTGATTCAGGGGGATGGTGGCAAATCAGTAGTTGTGTTTGTGTTTCATCCTTATGTTTTCTTGTCATTTATTACTAGTTTGTTATGTGCACAGCCGGCCCAATTATTGTCATAATTAAGTATGTAAAAAAACTATAATCGAGTTCTACATTATGTTGTAAAAGTGTGTTAATGATTGAGTATTAATTTTAGTGCATAGTTGACATGCTTTATTTATTTTCATAATATAATGAAAAGCATAATAGTCGTAGCCATTTTAAAAACATTAGTAACGACAATGGGCACGAGTTAAATCTCAATTTTATTACAATGCCTTAATTCATAGTCTAGATATAAATGTGAGGAGACACTAAACTTCAACTGCAACATAATTTCAAATGCCTTAATTCATAGGTAAAATTTTGACAATACTGAAATTCAACTACAACATAATTTAAAATTACTTGTTTCTTTGTACCCAAAAAAAAAGTTACTTCTTTCTTAACATACAATAGTTTAGTGTTAAAGTTGCATTACAACACGCGTTAGATTTTAACTCTAAATGTGATATGCTCATTCGTTACGAGTCCAAATATGCACATAGATTCTTCGACAATGGCAGCATTGTCCACAAATTTTCGCATTGTACCATTTTTGCATGAGTTATTTTTTCATGGTGATGAATTATCTCAGCTTCACAACGAGAATAAGCAGTTTGTACTTCTTACATCTCCAGTATTAAGAGTGATTATGTGGATAAAAGTAACACCAATAGAACACCAAGCGCATTATATAAAGAATGAGAGACATTGGCATGAGAAAATATTACTTATTCAGCCAATATATTTATACCTGCTTAAGAAGTAGGGAAATACGAAAATTTATAATGAGAAATAATTCAAGAAATCTATATTCACTAGATAAATCAATTAATATTAACTTCCATCATCCATGCATCAGACCGAGTGTGTTTTTAAGATCCCAACATAATTAAATGGATAGAAATGGCAAACATGCAATACGCTAGTGGCTAGTAATATAAACGATTGAATTGGATACAAATTTTTTTTATAAAATTTCAAAGAAAGTGCATGTTAATTGGACCAAGAAGTTGAGATAAATACACAACAACCTATGAAAGTACTTATTCACCCATGGCCCATGGCACAATGTAACTCCAATATTTCACTACAATAGAAAATAAAAAACAAAAACAACCTCTAGGAATGACTCAAAGAAGTCCAACGCCTGTCATACGACATCCAAGATGCACTCGATAGGTACACGCTACGGCTCAAGTGCAACCCTACAAAAAAACAGTCTTGCATGTCATGTCACAACCACAATCGCTTCTTTAAAGAATCTGAATTTTCAAAAATCAAGGACATAAAAAAATAAGCTGAAAGATATGTACTTTTCATTCACACAAAGAGACGATAAAAACGAAAAAATCAAGATATTAAAAGAAGAAAAAGAAATAATAACCATTGTTATCTTCCTATGACCTTATGTGAGTGGGACTTTATCTAACAATGTAACTTATCTTTCTTTATATCTATTTCTTATTTCTTATTTTAAAGGCACTGGCTAACGATATACCTAACGATATACCTGAGGTAAATATGGAGCCCAAGAAAAAATAACGGAAAAAAAAAAAATCAAAGAAAAACTGAAGACCATACTGAAAACTGCAAGAATTAGTAAATGGGTCTCAATCTACCACAAGTGCATATATCTTGTCTAAGAAATGAAAAATAAATCGATTCATTCAAAGAACATCCCAACTCCAATGCCAACACAAAAAACATATACATATACTGCATGTACAGTTTTTAAAATGAAATGAATCATTTAATATCTCTAGATTACCAGGAAATTATCGTATTCTCAATACTCACGGAAGAATGAGAAAAATTTTAAACGGAACAAAAACTGCAAAGTCGTGGAGAAAGAATCAAAACATAAATCCGCCTAAGAAAAGAACACAAAAGTAATATATTTGTTCCTTCATAGGAAGCAAAACTTACTGAAAAACCAACTCCCTTGTTGGAGTGAGGATTAAGACCCTCATAGTTAACCTATTCTTTGGCCGAAAAAAAGCCTCTTCAAAGTTGTTAAAATAAAGGCAACAACCTGTTAATTATAAACAATATATTTTATTAGTCCTACCGTCATCAAGTTGATCCTTCTCACAAGGGCATCAAAAAACAAGTATTATGTATTTCTTAATTGTGAATAGAAAAACTAAAATAACCAGCTATTAAAGATAGCCATTACAACCTTTGAGTTATCTAAAGCAAGTGGGCAACACTATCTAACTAATTTTAGCAATAAATATATATCTTCTACTTTGGGAGACTTGCTATACTTTTCGAATGAGATGTTGAGGGATGCAATTTATACACAATAATGACTGAAACAATACTCATAATTAAAAAAAGACACATTAGAAATACCTTTCCAGAACAAGTGATAGCACTCCCACAAATATCACGACCAGTTTACGTCAATGGTATATAAGCAGCCTACCAATAGCGGAACAAAGCACCATATTTAGAAAATACTGAACTAAGTAAAATTTTAGACCAATAGCGGAACAAAGCACCATATCTAGAAAATACTGAACCAAGTAAAATTTTGCTAAACGAATAGAAAAAAGTAAGGAAAGTGAAAACAGTTAAGAACCTGAGAGTGGGTTTACAGTAACGAGCTTCACAAGCCCTAAGCAACGGCCTCAAAAGATTTATACCCAAAAACGAATTCACATGATATGTTACACCAACCACAGTTGCAAAGAACGTGTCAATGTTCCCACTCATAGTTGGCACATCATCATCATCCTCCGCCCTATATTCCTTCTGCACCAAATATGGGAGATTATGCAAATGCACACTAATTAGAATTGTTAACTCATAACAATACTCTCGCGTTATTTAAAACAGAATAACATTCAGCCAATAAAAATCAAAACACAAACACACAGCCCGTCATTCTTCAGTAATTTAAACACGAATCGCAACACTTGCCTTTTCGGATCCGACTAACGAATAAAATCACAAGTACGACAATGGCATGATTTTTCAGCTCTTCCAGCTATAATCCATTTCCAAATTCAAAGAGCTTAACTCAGGATTTATATGGTTCTCCAAATCAATCACAGTTTGTCATCTACAAATAACAATGAAAAAAAAATTCCAACTGCAAATCACAACTCGCATATAATTCTAAGATGTTGATTCTCTCTTCAAAAGATTCAGCCACCAAAAGGAGCAAATAAAATTTGATTCTAGTAGGAAGTGTTCGTATCTTCGTTGCCAGGAAATTTCTCGATGATTTTTCGGGCGATAGCGTTCGCCGTCGTGGGCATGGAGCTGAACTCCGCCAGCACCACTGAGCGATGCGCCACCAGCATGTACACTATCGCCATTTTCACGCGCTCGCTACGCGAATACTTTCTTGTAAGAACTCGTGTGTGCGTACAAATAGGAAATGAACCTTTTCAAAAGGTCCCATCTTTGCTATTCCAAATTTTACCTTATCTACCCGGAGACAAACAATTTACAGAGGCTCACGTTCGACACGACATGTGCTCGTCACGGGTTTCGATTTCGGGTGCCTGTAAGCCAACCTGCCCAATGTCCCGTTCTCGAGAGCCATGGACAATGCCGAGGAAGTCATTTTCATGCGGAACGTGCTGCCTGAGAGGGTTTGGTAACGAGACATACCTTTTCAATTGCTCTGATGGAAGAAAACTGAAAGTCAACATAATTAATTAGCACAATTCCTTTTTATTCTTAAATACTTTCAACCATTACAATAATCCCGTTTACCCTAAATCCTCTCAAAAACATCAGTCAACTATCACATGTGATAATTCACCTTTACATAAAAAAGACAACACAATGTGCACGAAATAGACACATGAACAAAGGTTAAACTTACAGAGGTAGAGAAATCACAGGCCTGCAAAAAAATAATCAAACAAATTGAGAAGAAAAGGAGAGCCAGTAGAAAATAAAAGCTATATAGTAAATGAATGCATATAAAAATCAAAAGCCCGAATGAAAAACGAGAAACAGAGTGAACCATCATCGATACAAAAGCTATACTCGAACATATTGCGATTAAACAAAGTACAGAATAAGAGAGGTGGAAAAAAAAGAACAAAATTTACCAGGCAAAAAAATCGATAGATGAAAGCGAGAATTTAAGAAAAATCAAGAAAGGGGAGGGAGATAGATATGAACCTATCGATATCGGACTGGCCGTGGTCTGCCTAAGCCGATCCAGCCAGTTGGGTCGAGCGTGGCGGCGTAGAGCATATATCGTAATCCACCGTTGTTCTCTGCATAAAAGGGATTATGTAACCTGTAATGCTGAAGGTGGAAAATCAAAGAGATCGGGTTCATTTTTGAGCGATTATTTTTCCTTCTTTGTGGAAAAGGATGAGTTTGAGAGAAATAAAAGAAAAATGATGAGAGTGGGTAGATTGGAAAGAGAGCTTGCGTGTGTGCGGAAATTCTGCCGGTAGGGAAATAACCTGTCACATGTAAAAGACGAAAATATCCTAAAAATGCAATATAAAGTGATGGTAGTTTAGGAAAAAAAATGCAAAGAGGCTGGTTGGAAAACATCTCATAAACGACGCCGTTTTGAACAAAATGGAGAGTTTTGAGAGGTGCCACGTGGCTGCAAGCAAAGGGGCAACATGGTTTTCTTATAAGATAGAGGTAGATATTTGACAATAAATATGTTCAAAATGATTTAATTAAAAAATATTAATTTGTGGTTTTATGTTGTGTTATGTTGGTTATGTTTTGTATAACTAGCTGATAACTGATAAATTAGCTTATAGCTTATCAATAATTTTCGAGCTTATAGTTTATGATAGCTAAGAAGTTATATGATAAAAACATTTGGTAAAATTAATTGATAAGCTAGCTGTAATAAAAAATTTAACTAGCTTATTTGAAAAGCTATATAAAGAAGCTTATCAAATAAACTCGAACTTTTTAAAAAAGTTCGTCCTACCAAACAAGGCTTATTTGAATACAGGGAGCTTATAAGCTAACTAAATAAGCTATAAGCTAGCTTATTTGTCTACCAAACATATGTATTTATCATATTATTCGTTTTTATAATTGTGTTCTCCAATCATGCGTCAGTAGTAGTGTTTGCTGGTAATAATACCTTAAGACGATTTGAGTCATTTGCAACCTTAAGCTCTACTATTCATATTCATTGTCAACAATGTACAATTAACGATTGCTGCAACTTTCTTTTCAATGAATAATAGAGATGGCAGTCGCCATAATAAATACAACCTCCACCTTTGGGATGCTTAGCACCGTCACGTCAATAATACAAGAGCTCAAATTTATGCTGCAATTTTTTTTTCGACCTAACTATATGATATTTTCTGAAAGTTTTTTGTCGATGTGTTTGCTGGTAATTTTATTTTGCCTACTGATTATTTGGCTCTTTCTTTTTTCCCCCTTTTTAACCTTTTCCCTTGGTGCAGTTGATTGCTGGTTGGTTTACAAATATGCACATAATTTGTACCTTTTGTTCTTGTTATGAAAAGTTTAAGGCCAATTTGGATATGTTTATGCGGTATGGTGTGTTAAAATTCAAGGTAAAGACTAGGCATGTCAGTAGTAGTGTTGTTCATCAGTTGTTATAATAACTGAGAAAAAGATATGGACGTGATGCATTTAGCTACTCATCCTTTTCATGATATCTCATATGTGGTTAGAGTATATGCAAATGACTGACTACAAAAATTATCCGGTTTCATGATTTCTCATATGTGGTTAGAGTATATGCAAATGACTGACTACAAAAATTATCCAGTTTTACTGGATATTTTTTTTTTTAACATTTTAACTCAAAATCCGACATAACTTTATTCAACTTAACTCTTCTTAATATTATCAATATAATTAAATAATATTAATCAATTATTTTCACATCAAATTAACTTTAAATCGCTCTTCATCTAGTTGCGTATTTTTAATTACTCAACACATCCTCTTACTTTTTACATCACATCAATTTTAATCATTACATTTTAAATATAAGTAAATTGCACGTGTGATGCACGTGATACATGATTTTTAAGCTCTTTTCGTTTAGCAATCAAGAGTTTCGAATTATCGGGCGACAGACGATTTTGTTTATGAGAAATGGGCCAAGCTTTCTTGAGGTGAATTATGTACGCAAAGCAGACTACAACAGTTGTATCTTACGTAAGTGTTGTTCGACATTACCTGATTAACTATGTGTGGTGATTACGGGTTATTATCATTCGAAATCCAAAGAAATTTGGGAGGAATTCATATTTCCTTGGTTGAAGCAAGAGTTAAACTAGGCAAGATGACTAAAAATGTATGAATTATAAAAATTAATATGTTTAGCTAAAAATAGTGGTACTTTTTTTTTAAACTTCTGAATTACAAAAATTAATATATTTTTATTGAGCTAAAAATATTCATACTGTTTTTTGTCTTGAGTACTTACTGAAGTAGAACCAATCAGGCAATCAGGGATCAAACTATTTGGCGGGAACAAACCGTGAGGCGGCAAAAGATTCTTTGCATCGGGAGGCAAGCAGGGACTTGTTGTAATGTAGCAAAATAGCAATTATAGGCAACTCTTATTTTATACGAGTAATGCTATTTATCCTACTTAGATGACAACTTGGGTTACAACCTCAGTGTAAATATATTATCAAAAAGTTGAAAAATAATGCAATTACACTTGAGTTGTCATTCAAGTTGACTCTATAGCATTACTCATTTTATATTATATTATCACTAGCATTAGAAGTATTTCAAAAGTAGGTAAAAAGCCAGAAAATGAAAATGAGGGGTTCACTACAAGCGGACAACTGCGTTTAGAATTTATTTTAGCATTCCGATACAACTTTTGAATCTTTCTTTCTTTAATCTATTGTAATTAAAATTTGTACGGATAACAATTTTTTCATTAATAATATATTGCAATATATTCCTTGTTGGAGTTTGTATAAATATAAAACCTAAGGTCCTAAAGACAAAAGCTAATGGATAAACTTAGAAAAAAAAAAGCTTCATAGATTTTATTATTTGATGGTACAATACGCAATTGTACAAAAAGTCCTATTTTTTCAATAACTGAGACACTTTCAATTTGAGTGATGGAGATAAGGATGGTTAGAATTTTTAATTTAAAGACAAAGATTTTCTCCCCAAACAGCAAGCAAATTTATAAACTCATGAACAATAACAGAAGAGTTCGAGTGATCAGCTTATCACACTTCAAAGCTTAACCCACAAAGACAAGTAAGATGAGAGATTGAAACATTGATTCCTCTAAATCAGAACAAAACTGGAAAAAAAAAAAAACGATAACAAAATANATAACAAACTAAACATCACTTCTATTCAACACAAAGATACAACTGGGGATCAGCCTTGCTATTCAGTAAACAAAATCTTTTTGCTATTCAGTAAGCAAAAGTCTATATCTATATGCTTCCAGAAATGGTAGCTCCATATGCTTATACAAGATGAATCCACACATTATCGTAATCACTATTACAAAACCAAACCTCAGGCAAAGAAATCACAAAACAGAAAGTGCTACCATATGCCCATAAAACCAAAGAAAAGGTGACAAATCAACTTAATATTCCAGAGGGAAATTATAAAAAACTACCTTAATGTACCTATAAATCGGGTCGAGTGAGAATGTTGTAAATCCTCCAGAGGCAACTGAATATTAGCGGGGTGCGGGAATAAATCTCCATAAAAAAGAAGGCCCATGGTGCATTGGATGTTTCCTTGACCGTCCAGACGCACTCTCACTTCATCCAAGCAGAAAGTGCCATTGAGGGCCTCGTATACCTTAACTGAAGAGGCGAGATTCAAGTTCTGATGGCCGTTGAATCTCGCGTCTTCAGTTAAGGTATACGAGACCCTCAATGGCACTTTCTGCTTGGATGAAGTGAGAGTGCGTCTGGACGGTCAAGGAAACGTCCAATGCACAATGGACCTTCGATGGACCTTCTTTTTTATGGAGATTTATTCCCGCACCTCGCTAATATTCAGTTGCCTCTACGGAGAATTTACAACATTCTTACTCGACCCGATTTATAGGTACATTAAGGTAGTTTTTTATAATTTCCCTCTGGAATATTAAGTTGATTTGTCACCCTTTCTTTGGTTTTGTGGGCATATGGTATCACTTTCTGTTTTGTGATTTCTTTGCCTGAGGTTTTGTTTTGTAATAGTGATTACGATAATGTGTGGATTCATCTTTTATAAGCATATGGAGCTACCATTTCTGGAAGCATATAGATATAGACTTTTGCTTACTGAATAGCAAAAAGATTTTGTTTACAAGGTTGATCCCCAATTGTATCTTTGTGTTGGATAAAAGTGATGTTTATTTTGTTATCGTTTTTTTTTTTTTCCAGTTTTGTTCTGATTTAGAGGAATCAATGTTTCAATCTTTCATCTTACTTGTCTTGTGGGTTAAGCTTTGAAGTGTGATCAGTTGATCACTCGAACTCTTCTGTTATTGCTCATGAGTTTATAAATTTGCTTGCTGTTTGGGGGTGAAAATCTTTGTCTTTAAATTAAAAATTCTAACCATCCTTATCTCCATCACTCAAATTGAAAGTGTCTCAGTTATTGAAAAAATAGGAGTTTTTACGCCAATTGCGTATTGTACCATTATATAATAAAATCTATGAAGCTTTTTTTTCTAAGTTTATCTCATTAGCTTTTGTCTTTAGGACCTTAGGTTTTATATTTTATACAAACTCCAACAAGGAATATATTGCAATATATTATTAATTACAAAAGAGTAAAGAAAGAAAGATTCAAAAGTTGTATCGGAATGCTAAAATAAATTCTAAACGCAGTTGTCCGCTTGTAGTGAACCCCTCATTTTCTAGCTTTTTACCTACTTTTGAAATACTTCTAATGCTAGTGATAATATAAAATGAGTAATGCTATAGTAAGTGCCACGGATATCGCTGTCCGGGAACAAACAGAAGTCCAATAGCTTTCAAAAAAACCCTAACAATGGCGAACCTCAACCCGTTCGCGTTTCGTGTGAACCAACATCCACTTCCATATGTACCACCCCCAGCTGGACGTCGAGCTCTCCAAAGTGGCCCGTCAATTTCGCAGGACAAGGACAATATTTTATCGTACACCTTTCAACCCCCATGTAAATATTTATGTGTCAGGTTATAATAGATTAGGTCCTATGGATGCAAAGATGAAGTAGTTAAAGCTGAGTTCCAGTAGATCTCGTTTTCTTCACTTTTTGCAGCTGCTGATTAGGATTTTGCTTGATTTTGACTTTTCTGTTTTGGTTTGCAGCAGAATCTTAGTGGGTTTGGTGGTTAGTTTTGTATATAGTTTTGGTTTGATTATTTGGGCCTTGGTGTTTGGGTTAAGTTTTAGTTGATGTATTGTTGTTTTGGGAGTTAGTCTTCTTAGTTGCCTTGGTACTACTGGGATGGGAAATCCAAGGTTGGGGCTTGACCCTTTTCATGTTGTGTCTCAGTTTTTTGAATAATTCATCGTTTGATAAAAAAAAAAATATTGAGTTCTCTTCTTGCTACTATACATGTCGTCATACCCGGGATTTCCGAGCTTGTTCTAGAATACTTGGGGACCTTCGACACTAGGAAGGGCGATGTTACCCCTGGCAGCCCAGACCGAGGGGACTTCCTAGTGCACAATACCGTTGGACGTTCTCTTGATCGTCCAGACGCACCCTCACTTCATCCAAGCAGAAAGTGCTATTGAGGGCCTCGTAGACCTTAACTGAAGAGGCGAGATTCAAGTTCTGAGGGCCGTTGACAACTAGTAAGTGCCACGGATATTGATATTGCTGTCCGGGAACAAACGGAAGTCCAAGGGCTTTCAAAAAAAAATTAGGGTAGCATGCTATTGATAGTTCTTGGGATTAAATGAAAGGTATTCTAGTACTACCGTAACGAAGTGGGAGCGTCGCATGCGCAATGAGGCTGAGGTATTCGAAAAACCCATAACCCCTATTGTAAAAGTGTTTAAAGTAACCATACATGTGGAATTCCACATCACGAAGTGAAGCGTAGATTCCTGGTGGTTGGTACTTGTACTTCAGATTTGGATACGACAGCGAAGATACCCGAGTAAGGTAGGTGGGATACTCATCATGTGTTTAAAGTAACCACATGATGAATATCTCACCTACCTTACTTTACTCGAGTACCTTCACTGTTGCTATCCAAATCTGAAGTACAAGTACCAACCACCAAGAATCTACGCTTCACTTCGTGATGTAAAATTACACATGTATGGTTACTTTAAACACACTTACAATAAGGGTTCGTGATGTAAAATTACACATGTATGGTTACTTTAAACACACTTACAATAAGGGTTATGGGTTTGTCGAATACCTCAGCCTCATTACGCGAGTGACGGTTCAAGTAGGATGTTCGTTACAACATTACTAGAATACCTTTCATTTAATCGCAAGAACTATCAATGGTAGGCTAACCTAATTTTTTTTTTTTTCTGAAATCCATTGAACTTCCGTTTGTTCCCAGACAACAATATCCGTGGCACTGGTTGTCAACTGATCTCGCCTCCTCAGTTAAGGTCTACGAGGCCCTCAATGACACTTTCTGCTTGGATAAAGTGAGAGTGCGTCTGGACGATCAAGGGAACGTCCAGCGGCACTGTGCACTAGGAAGTCCACTCGGTCTGGATAGCCAGGGTTAACATCGTCCTTCCTAGTGTCGAAGGTCCCCAAGTATTCTAGAACAAGCTCGGAAATCCCGAGTATGAGGACATGTATAGTAGCAAGAAGAGAACTCAGCTTTTTTTTTTATCAAATGATAAATTATTCAAACAACCGAGACACAACATGAAAAGGGTCAAACCCCAACCTTAAATTTCTCATCCTAGTAGTACCAAGGCAACTAAGACTAACTCTCAAAACAACAATACATCAACTAAAACTTAACCTAAACAAAACCCAAACACGAAGGCCCAAATAATCAACCCAAAGCCAAAACTATATACAAAACTAACCACCAAACCCACTAAGATTCTGCTGCAAACCAAAACAAAACAGAAAAGCCAAAATCAAGCAAAATCCTAATCAGCAGCTGCAAAAACTGAAGAAAACGAGATCTACTGGAACTCAGCTTTAACTTCCTCATCTTTGCATCTATAGGACCTAATCTATTATAACCTGACACAAAAATAAAACATAAATATTTACCTGGGGGTTGAAAAGTGTACGATAAAACGTTGTCCTTGTCCTGCGAAATTGACTGGCCACACGCTGGAGAGTTCGACGTCCAGTTGGGGGTGGTACATATGGAAGTGAACCGCAGACGGGTTGAGGTTCGCCATTGTTAGGGTTCTTTCGAGAGGAAAACGTTTAGAGAAATGAGGGTTCTTTGGAGGTTTGGGCCTTTTAAGAGGAGGATCGACATTTGAGGAAATGATGGTTCTTTCGAGGTTTGGGCCTTTTAAGAGGAGGATCGTTTTTTGGGCCTGTTAAAATAGATGGGTTTAATAGGTTTGGGACGTTTGGGCTGGATACCCAGCCCGACCCATCTAGTAAATTGTGAGAGAATAATATTAAGCAGAATTGTGAGAGAATTGAGAAATATAAAGGAAGAATGGATCAAGAGAAGATAATCCATTAGAATAATTAAAATTTAGATACATCAAATCAAAATAATTTTAATTTGGAATTAGGGAGATGATCACACTTGGTACCGACTATGCGAGGAGTTCCCTGCAGAATCCCGTAAGCGGTTACGCGCCTAAGCGAATCATGGTTGATTCAAACTTCTTCATCCAAAAAATTAATTTCATGTTTCAAAACAGAAGATGCTAAGGAGAAGAATTAGATCTAAAATCTAAAAAAGAGACAAAAGGAGGGGGAGAAATTTAATAAAAATCTTAAATCTGAAAAAAGTTCAAAATCAAGATTCAGTGCGGCAGGGGGAAATACTTTGATGAGGTAGAGGCGTACTTGTGAGCATATATATGTGTGAATGTAACCCTATCTACAATTTTTTTTATATTTATAATCAGTGTTTTAAATACCTCAGCAGCTAGTAATCTACGATCCTACAGTAGTGAAAACCGGATCGGCTATGGAGCGGGAGGGGCTGTCGGAATCGGGCTGAGAGGGTCTCGGTTGTAGCTGACCGGGTCGGCTTTGGGAGTGCTCATCGCGGACTGGGTCGAGAAGGGCCGGAACCGGGCTCGTCGGCGCGTGGACTCGCTTGTGGACAGGAGATTCTCGCGGTTTAGGCTAGATGACGGCAGACGTGAGCTAGACGGCGCGCGAACGGGCTAGAACCGGATCTGGCTGCGGCGACTCGGGCCTGACGGGATGGACGGAGCTGGACTCAGGTTGAACGGCGCGTGAACGGGCTTGAGGGGCTGAAACCGGTCGTCGCAAGCTCGAGGACGGCGGGCTGAGCTCGTGAGGCGCGTCGACGGGCTGGGCTCGCGATTTGCCGGCGGGGCTGTGTTCGGGAGGCGCGGGTTTTGCCGGAAACGGGAAGAACTCGCCGGTGTGAGGCTCGTCGGAGGTCGGCCGCCGGAATATGGCCGGATTTTATGGTGGGTGAAGGTGGAAGGTGATGGATCTTGAAGATGGTGGAATGGGGCTAGGGTTTGTGTTTGTGGTAGTGTTTTAAAACGCGCATCGCGTCGCGTTTTGTTCTTTATAATGCGTAGCGTAAATAGCGTAGCGCATTGCGTAAGCTATTCGAGCAGTTCACTTATAATGCCAAAAATAGTAATATATATAATCATACAAGTAAATAAATAATTGTAATGGTTTTAAACCATAAACTTGGACATTAAATCTAAACAATAACATTCAAATCGGAGTGTGACAAATTAGGTCACTAGATTGGGAAGAAAAGCATATGTCAATCTCCTTTTTTTTCTTTTTTTTTTATCTAATGCAACATGGTCACAGAGAGCACGGTACAACTTCAATCCAAAAAACATAGGCTACATATTATTTGAACCATTCAATAAAAACTACACACGAAATTATGATTGTGGGTTGTGACCCAATCAAGTGTTTTTCATTTACAACTTTTTCATTCAACTATTTGAACAGGAAAAATTGACAAGTAAACAAGACTCCCATCAGACACCAAACTGATACATAGAAAAATTCATGTGCAGCCTTTCTCTTATATACGAAAAATTGTAAACAACAACACCAACCTCAACTGATTCAACGGCAAGGATTAACAAGTACAGTCTAGTGTTCTCAGTCCAGGACCATAGACACTCAATACAATGTAGCAACACTCCCCATCAACAAGAAACTTTTAAAATCCCATCAGATTCCTCAAAACAGCAAGCTCAAACAATCATCTATATCTAACTCTTAATTTAATAAATAATCAGTCCAATTAAACAAAAATCAAAATAATCAAGTGAATGAAGAAGAGGCCCAATTTCAATTTCAAATTCAATTTCATAATCTTAAAATAAAAAAAAAAAATGTTACCTTTCGAGTCGACCAAGGAGCAGGAGATGTCGGGTAGAGAGAGTCGAGGAGCAGACACTTTGGGGGTGCCGAGAGCCGGGCGAGAGGCAACGGGAGGATGTTCTGAGAATTGTGGCTGAGGTGGAGCTGCGGAGGCGGCGAAGTTCCTACTCTCGCCGGGATGTGGTGGGCCGTGAAGGTTGCAATGGAGGCTGGGTGGAGAGGCTCTGAGGCGCTGAGGGAGATGACGAAGAGAATTAGAGAAGTGAAACGACTAACGAGGGTTTGTTCCCTCGCTGCTGATTTTACTTTTATTTTTTCTTTTTTTATTTTTCTGCTATGTCGCGGCGAAAAAACGCTTTTAAAAACATTGGTTTGTGGTAATGGAATGAGGGAGGTGGATGATGTAGTATTTATAGGGAAAATGTGTTAGGGTTTCACTTATTGGGCTCAAAATTGGGCTTTAACATTGGGCTTGTAAAAATTGAGCTTGACTTGACTAAATATTAGACGTTCGGTCCAATTAAAAATTAACCGAGTCTTGGACTAAATTAATTAGTCCGTCGAGTAATGTAATATTGGCTTCGGATTTAAAAATCGACATAGGCTCGATTTTTAATTAAAATCGAACATGAGCTCGATTTACTATAGTGGACCAGATAAATATGGACTCGCTCGATTATTGGGCTTCGGCCCAACTTAATGAAATGTCCGATTATTTCCAAGGCTCGGTTTTATCTTTAAAAATAAAACTGTTACTTGGGCTACATAAATTCGATTTTAATAATTAAAAATTGAAAAAATTCTCCATGGCTTATACTTAATACTAATTAATCAAGTTAATGCAAATAAAAATAATTAAATGCATCAAATAAGAAAACTGACTATTTATGGAAATAAAATCGAGCTCCATAAATAGTAAATGATATATTCGGGGCGTTACAATCTATTCTCCTTAAATTACTTTCGTCCTCGGAAATGCCAAAACTATATATAAATCCGACTCGACTATAAACTAGGAATCGAAAAAAATACAAAATACTAATCAAAACTGAAACTCTGGGTAACGAGCTTGGATCTCCTCCTCTCGCTCTGAAGTGGCCTCGGCCTCGCCGTGGCGGCTCCAGCGAACTCGGACGAGTGATACGTCTCTAGACTCTCTACTCCTCAGTCGCTGAACCCTTCCGTCCAGTATCGTTATCGGCTGCTCCTCATAAGTCAGGCTCGGCCCGACCTCGAGCTCGCTGTAACTCAACACGTGCTCCGGGTCATGCACGTAATTCCTCAGCATCGACACGTGGAAGACGTTGTGCCCACCCGAGAGCTCGGGAGGCAACGCCAACCGATATGCTACCTCACCCACTCGCTCGAGTATCTCGAATGGGCCTAGGAATCGGGGCTGCAGCTTCCCCCTCTTCCCGAAGCAAACCACGCCACTCAACGGCGTGACCTTCAGGAAAGCCTTATCTCCTCTCTCGAACTGGAGGTCCCTCCTAGGCTTGTTAGCATGGAACTTCTGTCGATCTTGGGCCACCTTCATCCTCTCTCGGATTAAGGCAACCCTGAACCGACAAAACTCGCGTACATGCCAGCCACAGAAAGACCTTCAGACCAGTATGACGGCAAGGTGACCTCGAGGGTCACAGCCGCAGGGGAGCAACAGTTAGTTACCCCAGCCATTTTCAACATATAGTCGAGACGGTAAGCCAAGCTTAACAGTTTGGGCTTTGCCGCCAAAATTCTCGAGAAATGTTTAGCGATTTCTCCATGTCTCGAGTTTTAGGAGTTGTGCTCAAGCTCGAACGCGTGGAAAATTTAGATGAGTCTCACGTTAATCCGAGTTGACCCGTGAGATAGTGCCTACGGCCACCTTATGACGAAAGATACGCTAGTTAGAGAGCCGAGGAGTAGGCCTCTCTAAGTCCAGGAGTATCGCCATAGCTAGGGCGATGATGCTAAGAGAATAGATCATCTCCTTTTGAGGTTCCCGAGATATGGTTCCTAAAGTCGTGCCTTGGATTTTCGAGAAGCACGTAGCGAAGTTTGGCAAACTAGTACCAGCGAGACCGGCTGATGACGGGACACTAAAAGTAATCATACTAGACGAGTCAACGGTACGCGATTCAACCGATTTTACCGTCTATTTTACCGGTTTCAATAAATATTAAATTAATTTATTATTATAATATAAATAATGTACAAAACTAACTTTACTTAATATTAAAATTAATTAACATCTAATAACAATGTAACATATTAAAATTAAGTGTACAACTTTCAGTTTATATAAATAAATTAATGAAAATATATATAATATTTTTTTTTTTTAAAAAATGGCATAAACCAGTATTTTGACTGATATTTTAGCCAGTATTTGCCGGTGAAACTGATATTCTCCGATATGATACCCCTATAAACTGGTATTTTGGGTAACCGTACGGTCGAATCACCGGTATTTGGTAATACCGGCCGATACAGTATGATATTTAAAACATTATATATAATATATTATACTAGGGGCAGCCCACGTATTATTCAGATTGGTTTTATGAGATAAGTGTTATTTTTATTTCATTATTTGAGTTTTGGTTTTTCAAGTATAACTATTAGTATAGATATAGATATTTTAGAAGTGTTATTATCATGCATAAAGAAATAATACTTTCCAAAGGCTAATTACTTTGGTGATGGGCTTCATCATAACTGAAGTACTATCTACTGTAAATTTGTCTCCAAAAACATAACATAATTCACATTCCGGAGTGCAGTACATACAAAATACAAGCTATCCACAAAGATGATCACCTATTTCAGATGGCTTTTAAAACTTCCATACAAATGATGGTTTGTGAAATTTACAGTCCTAAAAGCAGCATGTAAACAATTTTTTTTTTTACTTATAGCCAAATGATATCAAAAAATTAAGTGAGTACATTGTTCAGGTCAATTAACCGAAATAATAGCAACTTTTTAAACTAAGTGCAAACAGAACTTCATAAGAAACTAACTATATTGATACAACAAAAAATTAAGATGGCCTTTAAACCTACTATATTTCAGTTGGCCTTTAAAACTTCCATACAAATGATGGTTTGTAAAATTTACTGTCCTAAAAGCAGCATGTAAACATTTTTGTTTTTTACTTATAGCAAAATGATATCAAAAAATTAAGTGAGAGTACATTGTTCAGGTCAATTAACCGAAATAATAGCAACTTTAAAGTAAGTGCAAACAGAACTTCATGAGAAACTACTATATTGATACAACAAAAAATTAAGAAAGCTTCATTTTGTTTGTGCATCATGTCAAAGAATTGCAAAAGGTAAGACAATAAATGACAAAAGGATATAAGATTGTGAATACTATTTATTGACGTAGAAGCTAAAAAATTACTGAAGAAGATCAGAGTTGCTACCGCCACAATCCACAAATGCGATTCGTGAACAATGGTGATTATCTCCTAACAGCCTCAAGCGATATACCTTAATGAAGAACGATATATGGAAACACTAACTCAGCATCAGTTGGACAAAACACGAGGCCATAAAGAAATTTTAATTACAGAACCACAAACCTCCCCACAAAGACTTTCGAAATGGAGCCTCTTTGAGAAACCTGAAACATAAAATAAAAAAAATGGAAATCACATTTTCAGAGTCTAGATTTCTTTCTTCTTTCTGTCACATGGATTGAGCCGTATACTTACATACCTTCCTATCGGTATTAGTAACATAGACTGTTCTTCAGCACATCTCTCATTCAAACAGTGTCTGAAATTAATAATTTCAAGAATGTGAAGGAGTCAAAACAATATTCCAAGAACGTGCAAATGTAAGAGTGACAAATTAACAGGTGCGATTGTCGTTTTGGAAGGTGACACCTTGACAGGATAATATCCACTACTCGTACCAAACAGACTTAATGCAACACGAGTAGACTCTGCAAAACAATTATACTTGAGGAATATTTATTTATTTGATAAACATACATGTGAAACTGGACAAAAATGTAGGCATCTTTATAGATTACCCTGATCAGTCCACAACCTTTCCCGTTAAAAGGCAAAGATATTATAAGAGATTAGCAACAAAAATCAATCACAGAAAACTGAAACAGCAAAAAAAAAAATCACCTGCCCACAATGAAAATAACATAGCTAGCTGCCCATCAGTGACCTGTTCCCGAGTTCCATCAAAATGAGCACATTCTTACAAGCAGCTCTACACATTCATCTAGCTCATGCTAACCATCAAAAGTAACTATCCAGCAAAATTATACAAAGTTAACTTAATTTCCGATCGATGTCAGAGACATAAAGAGCACAAAAATGGACACTTGTCACCACAATTCTTTGATAATCCAATATGTAGAAGCTCCCCTACGGAAATGGAATATGCAAACATAAATCAGAATATAAAACAAATGGTGAGCAACCAAGAAAAAGTTTTATTGTATTTGAATTTGTGAACTATTCACTATTTCATCCATCTGAAAAAGGTGAAGGGTGTGAGAAAATTGGTTTGCTACGTATTTATATTTTATTTTTCACCTCAACAAACAATTTGCTGTAAAACCTGGATGCACTGCCCATTGGCCCAACCTTTTAACATCTTATATGAGTCATTTGTACATACATAGTTCTTACAGCCACCTCATATTGCCAACTAAAAGATTGTACCCGAATCCTCTAAAAAATATAAATATTCTTCTATAAAATAAAAAAGAATAATATTTGAAAATAGTGTCGCACCACCCAATATAAAAGGGAAAATAGTTTTATTTAGTCCAACAAAAATAAATGGAACCAAATGTCCAAAAGAACAAAAATGATATAAAAGAAAAAAAAAAAAAGTGCATGTACAGATATGAAAGAGCCTTCAAAAATATAAAACACATTTTTATTTGTTATAGACACTCTTATAAATTGAGCATCACATAAAAGGAAAAGAATATTTAAAAAAAAACAATTCAATAATATAGCATCAATATGAGCACAAAGGAAACCATTTTCAGATGGATGTATAAAATGCCTTTATTAATAGAGACCCTGATTAGAAGGGACACGTTTCACCTGGGTGGACTTATCCTTATAGAGCAGATGGCCTGTCAAACTGGGTATTATAAATAACAATAACGCTAAGGAGCCAACAGTTGGCTCCATATCATTACTAATTATAAATAAATAGGACCTGCAAGTCTTTTGCAACCACAAAAGGAATGCTCTGCTCATTGCCTTAAACCAATAAAATCTGAATCCTTTTCATACACAACTGTGCAAGAAAAAATTGATCCTCTAAATTTGTTTCTTCCCACTTAATCAAACAGGTGTGCTCATGAAATAAAATCACTTGTACGAAACAATATGAGGCAGTCGTCCTCTAGATGGGGCCATGAGGTTTGCTTTGTGTCCTTGTTGTTTCTAGCTCCATTACTCCTTTGTAAGATTCTAACTCTTCCACTTTTCTCTTAAGCTCTTTTAGGTACTCTATATGGTCAAGGATAGATACTTTGTCAACCTGCAATAAGTGAAGCCAAGCCATCTTTATTAGCTACAAACGCACCTCAAGCTATCACATACTCCTTCTGAAGTTTGTATTAGATGTGCTTTTTCTGATACTTTTTTTTTGGTAATTAACTCCAAGAATCCGACCACTGCCGACCCATGAGTCATTTGACCCATCATCATCCCAATCAAAGTTCAAAATAGAATCCCTAAATCTATGATTTCAGATTTTTGTTGGAGATAAGCTCATAGCATTCATCCAATTCCTCCTATTACTATATTTTGTGTTCCACTAAAGGAAAATGATGCATTTTGAAAATGAAATTTAAAACTAAATGAAAAGACACAAAAACAATAATAAGCCCACATGAAAACACATCCAAAGCAACCCATACTTCTCTTTTTTTTTTGAACAAAAAAAAACTACCTTGCTGATTTTGAGCACCAAGAAGCTGTCTTTCTTACACAAAGGCCCTGCAAGGCTCAAATTGATGGATAACCTGAAGCATCGTGGCAGTAGCCAAAACTGAGGGGAGACAGCAAACAAATCATGGATCTTGACAAATAAAATTAGAAACACTATCAATATTTTCTACCCATCAACTGATTTATACAAGTAGAACATAAAAATTAATACTTTGTTTTATCACAAAGTGGCAACATTCATCACCTTGAACAACTGATAGAAGCAAATCCTCACGGCTCCTCATAAATTCCCAATGAACACGGGTTTTCAATCCCAGCCGTCAGATTACATGATCAAGAAAGGAAAGTGGGGTCACTGGGTTCATTCTCCATTTTATCTCTGGGAGGACCAAAAGCATCATCCTTTGTACAGTCTTGGCTTCAAAATATATTTTGCGTCCTCAACCATAAACATAAAAGGTTCAATCTTGGGCAGGGTAAATTGTAAGATATAAGTGAATTTTAGAGTAAACATAAAAGGTTCAATCTTGGGCAGGGTAAATTGTAAGAATTAAGTGAAAAAAAAAAGAGAGAGATTGAATTTTAGAGTAAAATGCATTTTTTGTCTTGTATGTTTCACTACTTTAACTTTTTCGTCCCCTTCAAATTGCGTTTTTTATTTTCGTCCCGTATGTTTGTAAAAAGATTACAAAAAGGTCCTTTTTCGCAACAAAAATGTCCTTTATTTTTTCCCAAAAAAAGTTCCAATTTCGTCCCTTATGCATGAAAAGGACCTTTGTGTGACCATTTTGCAAACATACGGGACGAAAATAAAAAACGCAGTTCGAAGAGGACGAAAAAGTTAAGGTAGTGAAACCAGAACTAAAATTGTAATTATGGGAAAAGTTGACAAGACACTCCTCTATTTGAGAAACATTTTTGCTGTCTCATCTTAAATAATTGTACAGACTATATAGCAAATATATAAGAAATAATTGTACAGACTATATAGCAAATATATAAGAAATGCACATCGAAATTCAATTCAAGAAAGCAAGGAAAAATCATTAATACAGGTTGGGAAAGAAAAATTTATCATGGCAAAGACCAATAAGTTAATTTTAAGTGAAGAGACTTTGCAGCATCAGTTCTGATGTTAATGGTTAGGCACAAACAGAAACCATATTGAGTCTTGGATGGCAAGTAGTAGTGCACAATGCTAAAACACAGGCCCATAAATATGCACAGAGATCCTCAATTTGTTATCAGCTAACTAACTACATAGTCGTTATCAAATCCTGTCTCGAAAAATGATACTACGCACTAAAGCTATGTTTCAGCATGTGTCAGACATGTTGTTTACCAATGTGCAACTACTATTGTGTGGATGCTGATGAGCGTTGTTAACTAATGTGTCATCATAAACAGCCCTCCCCACCGGACGGGAAAGCCGAGAACCACCACACCCCGGGCAAACACCCCACGAGAGCCACGGCCCAAACACAACAGACCCAGAAACTCCCCTAATGGGTTAACTAGATTCGGACCACAAAACTCGACAGCTCCTCCCAGTACTCCACAGACCCGACCCAGGCCGGACCACTCCACAGCCCCCCCTCCCCCCCACGCGTACGCCGGAGCCACCGCACCACTGCACAGCCGCTGCCGGAGGGCCCTAACTTCCAAACACCAGTGAAAGCCGGGCAAGGGGGGAACCAAGGCTAGAGCACCACCATCGACCGCCTCAAGGACGCCCGCGACGTCCGCCGACAACAGCCGCTAACGTCGTCCGCCGTTCCTCGCCTGCCATGGCAATCGCTGCAAGATCGAGACCACGCGAGGAGGTGAACGGAAAAACGCCATAGCCGCGCCGCCGGGCCCAGGAAGAGCTAGATGCTCACCGGAATTAGACAAATCTAGGGCCGCCGAAGGAGAGACGCACACGGGGTTGACGATCGACTAGGGCAAGAGATTGGGGATTTTTTTTCGCCAGAGAAGAGAGATTTTATTTTTACAGACACAACAATAGGACGTTGGGAGGAAGAAAATTAAGGGGTAGAAAGTGTGGCGTAAAAAAAAAATTAGAGTGGGGACTGAGAGGAAGTTGAAAAGTGAGTTAGGAATTTTTGAGAAAGTTGCCCGTTAAAATTTGTCTCGCCCCCAAAAATATGAAATGGCGAAGTGAAAAAAAGTTATTTTTCTAAAAATACGATAATTGTGAATAATTATAAGATAAAAATATAATGATTAAAGTTTATGCTACATAAAAGTAATAAAATATTAATTAATAATATTTGGCAGTTAAAATTTTACGAGTGATCGCGCGTCGCAACGCGGCAAAATTAAAATTTATATTTTCCTCGACTAACCTCTACTAACTAGTAGTAGTGGCGAGCAAGGGTCGATCCCACGAGGAGTGTGAATCAAATTGTGAATTTTCTCGTATTAATTGAAATTATGAAAGCAATAAAAGAGGGGGGATTGTGATTTAATAGCTAAACTAACTAAAATAAATAAGATCTAAACAAATAAAATTAAAATTAAAATAAATAAATTAAGAGAACTTTCTAGTTCACGGTTCCGTCTACACCCTCGACTGACTCGTCTAATCAATTTTAGTATCAAATCTCGCTATCTCATGAAATTACTAGCCCTAGGCAACGACACGGTCAGTTACCCGAATTTTTTCTTATTTTTAATTTAACCACGAGACGCTCGACGATTAAACCTGACTTCTTGCACAATCCTTTTCAAGATTTAATACAATTAGCCATTTTACGAATTAGAAAAATAGGCTAGACTAATTAGTGAACTCAACCGCGTTCGTTCACTTAATTAGGCCGTGTTATCCCCGGTAGTTACCATCTTCCGGTTACCTCTTATGAATTAAACACAACAACAATTACGGATTGCAGGCCTAATTCAGATGTAGATATGAAAAGCCTAATCTAGGTGATCAATCTAAACAAGACTAACACATCATGGTGAATTATTCAAAATAACACAAACAATTCCAAAAAGACAACTCAATAATCAACCATGAAAATCAATCAAACATCATCAAGTCGTAAGGTTCAACATCACCGGAACTAAAAATAAAATCTAAGCTAACATAATAAATAAAAAGCAAAAGAGAAGAATAAAGTTATCCTTCTCGTGTGCGGGTGCGGCCTCCCTCCGCAATTCTTCGAGCTCCTCTCGTTTTTCTGCTTTTTCCGTGCGTCTGTCTTTTTTTCTTCTCTGGCTGCGTGCGTGAATAATTTTTTTTGGGCGGCTCCCTTTTGTTCTCTGTTTTATATGATGGCTGGGGCGTAAAAATAAATCCCTATTCCAAGAAAAAGTCCAAAATATATATTCCCCTTTTCTTATGCCACGTCTCTCTCTCTCTCTTGAGTATTCCTAGTCAACATGGCAATCAACTCAAGTGGGCCTTTTATTCTACCTCATCTCAGTATCATAATAATAGCCCACTTCCTTCATACACAAAATATATGGGCCCTTTTAATATTAATTCCCCACGTCACCATAACTGAATTGTAAGGGCCTGCTACATGCAGTACGGGGCCTGTTGGTCCAGTACGGGACACCCCCGTACTCACTGGAAACTCTTCTTCGACCTTCTTCCGAGCATCCACACCTCATCGTGCAACCAGAATTAGCTCCAAAAATACTAAAAATAAAACATAAAAATATCAAAGTACAAGAATCCATCTAACAAATAAATAAGTTGAAAGACATATAAGTGCGACAAAATTAAGCATATAAAAATACGCTAATAAATATATAGTGTACACACTTTTTCCGACCAATCAACGAGCAATGGATAGTGTTTTTTGTTGCAAGATATGTAGTATTTTTCTTATTTTTTAATTGTGCTAGTGAGATTGTAAAGAAAAAAAAAATGAAATGAGATGAAATTGTTTTAAGTTTTAATTCTCACGCGAATGAGATAAATACTGACCTCATAAAAATAAAATATTTCTATATTTAGGCTATGTTTGATAAACTTAGCTGGAAAACTAGTTGATAACTTATAAGTGAAATTGGAGTTTAGAATTGATAGTTAATGGTGGATGACTGAAAAACTACATATAATATAAATAAAGTGAAATTAAAATTTCAAATGACTTAATTGAAAAGTTATCTAAGAAAACTTATGTGATAATCCCACGATTTTTAAAAAGACTCAGTTTATCAACCAAGCTAATTTGAATGAATGAAATTTATAAGCTAATTAAATAAACTATAAGCTAGCTTGTGCTGCTTACCAAACGCAGTCTAATCGCACTTGTCTAGTTTGGATTGTTATTTGACTTGACCATTCCAAACTCGATTTCGAATGACATTTGTATTCATTTGGAACTCTTAAAGTTTGTTGTGACTTTAAGAATTTTGGTGTATTCAATTTGTATAATTTGATACTTTTAAAAGTTATGACGTATGAATTTAAGATTTTAATAAATCTATACAAATCACGAGTTTTTTTAACTTAATTGAAGATTCACTAAGACATTTTAAGATCTACTAAGATTTAATAAACTAACCATTATGTGAAATTTCACCTTAAATCCTTACTCCAGACTTAGGATTTTCAAGATTCCCTTTAAATCTCAAAATCATGAAAAGTTTCAAATCTCAAAAAGTTTTAAAATCTATCTTAAAACTCAAACGAATACACCCTCCTAAATTATATATAAACTCATCTTACTAACCCATCGATTTAATTGCCATAATTTTTTGTATAAACCAAACATTAAATTTCAAATTTTGTTCGACCCGACTAACTTCAATCCGATCTATTAATAATTTAATTGAATTTGGAAGAATATTTGTAAATATCATAGTTCTGAAAATTGAACCGGATTGAAGGCCGGCCTTCATTCCGATCCGGTTTGAGCCTTCAAACCGCTATGTGGGAGAACTGGTCAAGAACCGTTCGAATTGGTCCAAAATCGGTTGGACTGGAGAACTGGGACCGGTTCGAATGGTTCACCGTCTCAAGCTTATGAATCTGAACTTGGTAGATTGTGAAGTGGTTTAAATAGCACACATTTTTTACTTGTATTTTCTATGTGAGATATGTTTCCTTGCTGAAATTA
Source organism: Striga asiatica (assembly GCA_008636005.1). Taxonomy (NCBI): domain Eukaryota; kingdom Viridiplantae; phylum Streptophyta; class Magnoliopsida; order Lamiales; family Orobanchaceae; genus Striga; species Striga asiatica. The sequence goes on along the minus strand of BKCP01011625.1, from coordinate 3,951,847 downwards.
TTGGGCCAATATTTGGCCTAACAAGCAAAATTGTACTCATTAAAAAAATGTATTGTTATTTGAAGTGGATTATCTATTGGGCTATATCTATTCCCAATTTTTTTTTTTAAAAAAAGAAGCAATTTATTTTATTGTTGTTTGTTATGCACATTATTTTTTAAAAAAATTTAAAATGTGATTTAAAATGAAAATTGAGTTGTTTCTATTCTCTCTATTTTGTAACTTAAATGTAGATTAAAATTTTAAATATGAAACTAAAATAAGAAAAAATGTTAACAACATTATTCAAGATTGTCCGTTGTATATATTATTGAACTCTTATTTAGAGAAATATCATACACTATAAAATTAATAATAAAACATATATAATTATATATTATACATATAAAATAAATAAAAATTTATATTAATTAAATTGGTTCGACCGGTTCGACCACTGGTCCGACCAGTGAACCATTGAACCAGTAGTTTCACCGATTTGATGACCGGTTCGGTTTTTAGAACCATGGTAAATATCAATCATTAAGTTTTAGATCGTGTTTGACTTGACTAACTTCAATCCAATGCGATTAATGATTTGATCACATTTGGAATATTTTAATTTACATGTTAATAAAATTTAATAATATTTTAAAAAATATTTTACTTACAAAAGAAAAGAAAAATGGAACAAGAAATAAAATGAAACAATAGAATATCAAAATAATAGGAGTGTAAAAAATTACGATATTAAGTTATTTAATGGTTAGACCGTTATGAAAATTTATTTATACTATAACATATCACATTTAACTATGAAGTTAAGTAAACTAGTATAAGTAGCACAACACATTTATACAACATCAATGTTATTTAAAAGAAAAACATAATATATATATATATATATATTAATTTTAAAGATTAATTATATTTTTATTTACTATATGATGTCATATCAAAAATCATCAAAAAATAATTAATTTTATGTATTACAAAACTTATAACTAAACTTTAGTTATATTTATAGTTTATACTTTAAGTTTATAGACCGTGTTATAATTTTGAAAGTGCTAATTATTGTGGATAAAAGTAAACATTCAACTCCGAAACACAATAAATAACACATATAATTTCAAAATATCAACATTTGACATCAATGTTTGAGAAACCCTACGAGGGGTGTATTGGTTTGGGATTTTTAAAGTTTTTTAAGACTTTGAGTTGTATTGGTTTGGAATTTTTAATGTTTTTTAAGACTTTGAAAATCTTAGTGTATTTTATTTATACTTTGTAAGACTTTTTAATACTTTAATAGTCTGGAGGTATTTATTTGATATTTTAAAAAGTCTTATAAAATCCTTAGGTATTTAACATATTTGAGATTAGGGTTTGTTAAGACTTTTTAAGATTTGTTGAAATTTCAAAAGAAAAAACTATATACGAAATCTCTCACCAAATCCCAACTCCAAACTTAAGATTTTCATAAATTTTCTGCTAAATCTGAATAAAAAGTCTCACATCTGAAAAGCATTTGAAATGACAATTGAAATCTTAAACCAAACACCCCTTATATTTATACATAGAGAAATTAACACATATGATGTCTAGACCTCAATTGTTTTTTACTTAATTTTGAGAAACACCTCATTTATGAATGTGAAAATAACTTTTGCTCTCCCACCGTAGAAATATATTATATTTTTCACACCGCTTGTTGATAAATTAAATTTTTTTTCCAAAAAGTGCGTGCGGTGATATGAGGTCCATTGGCATAACCATTCGCACTTTCTGGGGTGAAAACGTGAGAGTGCAAAGATATTATGCGATGAATATTCGACAATTATGCAGTCTGAAACAGTTGTACGGTTCACTCGCATAACATTTTGACTTTGTAAGGTGAAAAAGTTAAATTATTAGTAGTTGGTGTTAAAACTTAATATATTTTTATAGTTAGGTGAAAAAGATGCGCGCCTTCGTTATAATTTCGAAAATCTCACTCTAAATATCAGACTTAAAATTTCATAAAATTTCTCTTAAATATGAAAATCTGAAAAACTAACAATATATCATTCAAATCCGAACAAATACGATTCCCTAAAATTAAAATTCTCCACATATAATTACTCCCTCTGTTTCTTAATACATGTCGTTGTAGGATGTCAACATTTCTACAAATTAGTTGTCGTTGAAAATATTTTATTCATTCTTTCAACTTTATCCTCTTTAACAAACTTTATTCTTATCATTATCTTTAAAAATCAACCATTAATAATTCAAACACTAAATTTATGAGGATTAATATATAAGATTATTATACATCCTATGAAAATCGTAATTTAGAAGTTTTAAATTAAAACGACATCTAAAATGAAACAGAGGGAGTACAAAATACAAAATTTAATTTTGAAACACCATATCTATCTATACTTATATAAAAAGAATAACTTTTTTTAAAAACGGCAAGTCAAATACTTAGTCAAACTCGAATAACATTAAATTCTTTCTATTAATAGTATAGATTTTATCTCCATTTAATTGTTGCATTAAATGTTTCTTTTTTGTATAAAAAATTTAACCCCTTTAAAATCGTTTGTAGTTAACAAAATATTCGTGCAATCAATTTCAAAATTTTGAATAACTCTGCTGAACATAACTTTGTGTTCCTATTTGGAAGGAATCTGTTAGCATCAATTATTATAAAATTTATATACATATTCATTCACGTGTAAAAATCGGTCGTACAACATTCATTCCATAAAATCTCTACAATATTTTGTATGTATAAAGTAAGTGGCTGAATAATTGGAAAGAGTCCCATTTTGCATGGAATCCGAATAAAAACACTTGAAGCTAATTGACTCAACAAGCAATTCTTATCAGAAAATTGAATCGTGTGAGTTCAAAATAAAAAATTAAAAAAAAAAGTAAAAAAATGAAAATACGTTTAAGATTATAAATATATTGTTGTAATTGGCATCATTTTCGTCTTTCCCAAACATGGATCTATATTCACTTGAAGATTTCGTAAGTCATAGTTTCACAAATATGATTTTTGTATACCATGATGAATGAAATCAACGGTGACCAGTTAAAATCCGAAAATAGCTACACCGATCGAGCTTATATTTTTTTTAGAAAGACACTCGGCCGATTAACATAAAAAAAGAAGACATTTTGGACATAGCACGATATTTTAGGGATAAAACTCATGCGGCGGAGAGAAAGGTGAAGTGAGGATGAAACCCACACAAAAATGAAAAATCTGATTTCATCTTATATTGGCATGTGAAAATAAATCTCATTCGTTCATTGTTATTTGACTTTTTTCTAGCCGCTAGATATGGAATTTAGGCTATTTGTTTGCTTATGGACCTCAAAATCTATATATGTGGCCCGCATTCTTGTCCATCTAGGCCTTAAATTTTTTTAATAAGGTGGCCCATTTTAAATAGGCTTTTAAATGTAATATATAATGTCAATAATGTTATATGAATAATGGGTCATTATTGAACACTAATATTTTATAGCTCTCTCTCTCTCCTGCGATTTTTCCCCAAAAATTAACCTAACCTTCGCCGCCTCTCTTTCGATCGATTTCACCTCCTCCGGCGTCGGCGAGGCCGGGCCGGCGGTCGCCGCGACTGCCTGCCTTGTCCCTGATGCCGGTCTCCCTCGTCTCTGGCTGTATGTGGTGGATTCGGCGGATTGGCTCACGACGGTCGGTGGGTGAGATTCACGTTCCTTCTCCCTCGTGTGGAGTCCGGCGGCTTGCTGTTTTAGGTGGCTCTGGTTGGGGGAGGTGGTCGCTTGTCCTCGGTGGTTGGGGCCTTGAAGCCTCCCCTCGGTCTTTTGCAGGGAGTGTCTCTGCCGAAGTTCGGGTGTTGGGGAAATCATGGTACTTTAGATCTGACATCAATCCATTCATAAAACATTTGAAGCTAATTGACTCAACAAGCAATTTTTATCAGAAAACCAAATCGTGTGAGTTCAAAATAAAATTTTTAATAAAAAGTTAAAAATATGAAATTACCTTTAAGATTATAAATATATTATTGTAATTGGCATCATCTTTGTCTTTCCCAAATATGGATCTATACTCACTTGAAGATTTCGTAAATCATAGTTTTACATATATGATTTTTGTATACCATGACGAACGAAATCAACGGTGACCAATTAAAATCCGAAAATAGCTACACCGATCGAGCTTCTATTTTTTGTAGAAAGAACACTCGGCCGATTAACATAAAAAAAGAAGACCTTTTGGACATAACACGATATTTTAGGGATAAAACTCATTGTTATTTGATTTTTTTTAGCCGCTAGATACGCAATTTAGGCTTATTATATTTGTTTACTTATGAACCTCAGAATATATATATATGTGGCCCGTGTTGTTGTCCATCTAGGCCTTAAATTTTTTTAATCAGTTGGCCCATTTTAAATAGGCTTTTAAATGTAATATATAATGCCAATAATGTTATATGAATAATGGGTCATTAATTTGTCCATTTACTTTAGTCCAATTGTTTATATAGATTGGTTAGTGTAATGTTTTATAAATATCTAATCTAATGTTCATTATTTATAAATAATTATAACAAATAAAATTATAGTTAACAAAATCACCCTGTGTATGTCTCGCACCTTTATCTTTGGAATTTCATTTTACATCTGTCAAATTATAAACTCTTTAGGTATTAATATATTTGTTTCTGATATTTTTTCCAAATAATTTTTATGAATTAGAAATTGTTGAATATTTAAGGCTTCCTAAGGCTAATGTGTTTTTCACGGATGATTTATTGCGCCATAATAATAAACAAGAGTCGGGTTAATATTTAAGGCTTCCTAAGGCTAATCGCGTTTTTCACTGATGGTTTTTTACGCATCACGAACACTAAAAGTTTAAAGATTTTAAGTTGTGACGATGTAGCAAAAAATAAATAAAAAATATTCCGTATTTTTAAGAGGTATTTAATAATATATAAATAACAATTCATTTTATTCCAACATATGAGTTTTACGTTATGACCATTTATCCCATTATACAAATCTAACTTTCCTTAATAGTACTAGCTCGTATGCACGGGTACAACACTAGTTATGATAATTAGGCTGGGAAACTTCGATATATATATATCCACCCAAATGCAACCCTAAACTTTGAAAAACCTCCCCCACCCGTCACAACCCGCAAGTCTTCGTCTCTCTCTACCCCCTTTCATGAAATCACCTCTGTAGACTGCAGTAACCTGAGAAGCACCTTTACCTGAGAAAATATGGGCAAATACATTCGAAAACCCAAAACTTCCGGTGACGTTGCCGTTAAGGATGCCTCTCAATCCTACCTTGGCGTTCGTACCCGTGCCAAAACCCTAGCCCTGCAGCGCCTCCGGTCCTCCGCCGATGCCTCTCCGCCTCCCAAGACGGATTACCTCCAGCTGCGCTCTAGGCGCCTCCAGAAACCACCGCTCCTCCGCAAGAATTTCCCGAATTCTGGAAAAGCCCCTGCCCCTGCTGCTGCTGCTGATGGAAAATTTGGGAATTCGGCCGAGGAACCTTCTTCTGAACCGGCTGCTCTTCCAGTTCCGCCCGGCGGAGGAGAAGATGGACGCTTTGGGAGGGTTAACGGCGGGGGTTCTGATAATAATGATTCAGAAATTAAGGCGTCTGTAGGAGATAATAATTTGGAATTTGAAGCTAGGGATAGGTATGTTCTTCATACGCCGTCAATTGATTTTAAATTTCTTGCGCGTTGCTAATCGGTTTTCCTAATTTTCCTTTCATGTAATTGTAATCTACTGTTTCAACTAGTTTCCGGTTTGTTTTTTTCATTTTTTTTTCTTTGTGCAAAAAGTTAAATTTTTTTGGTCGGCTCTAGTGAATAATGAATCGTTTGAAATATTATAATATTGATTTTTATGTGAAGCATATATTTGCAGTGAAAACTCTTATGATCTATAATTTAGAAGTCTGAAAAAATCGACTCTTTATTTCTCTGTGTAAAGCAGTGAATATGTATGTCTTTGTGTTATAAAGAGAAGGATTATTGGCCTTTTGGGTCTGTATTATGATATTATCCGTTGGGTTCTTTGAAATTTTTTCTTGAAGAGTATATATTCTTACTTTTTGAAATACTTGCAGAGGTTCTTTTTCATACCATTCTTGTGTTTGTATAACTTTTTGTATTTTCTCTGGTAAGTTTATTTTTATTGAATGAAGGTGTTTGTTAAATGTTATTTTTATGGCTTCAGTTAATTTATTGGGAATTGCTATTGCTTCTACTGCATTATTGATTTATTCTGTTTCCTGATAAAATATGTACTTACCAAAGAATGGCCACATCCTTTTTT
>BKCP01011625.1:3911479-3921888 GCA_008636005.1 Striga asiatica | reverse complement strand
ATTATATAGATATAAACACAAAACACAATTAGACAACAACTTATAAAAATAGCCAAGTAGCTATCTAGCTGAATCTAGAGAGACTGCTCGACAACAGGAGCCTAGAGGGACTACTCTAACGCATCCACAAGACAAACAGGCCGAACAAACTAAAACTCCCATAAAGGAAGAATCTAGCTCCTACAAGCGGAGAACTAACAGCTAAAACAAGAAAAACACTTACCAAACCACAACAAAACACCAACTAAACACACCACTAAACACAAATAAGATAGAATAATACACTCCTCCACAGGACAAACAAACCACAACACACCACGACCCGACACCCCGAGACAGTCACCCACTCGCTCGAGCACTACTCTAGAAACTCCAATGTAACCACGGCTAGTTGGAACCGCACCAGACGACCAAAATCTTCTCTTAGACGGACTGCTCCTGGCTCCTTCCCCCTCCCACCGTGCCCTCAAGCCCAACCTACTGACCACCCAACCACCATCAACCCTCAAACCACCTACCGACATCCCAACCACCGTCAGCCCGCAGCTAACCAATTAAAACCCCAAGTACCCCAACCGCGATAGAGGCGCCTTGTAGATCGGCGAGACCTACACACGAGGGGGATATGTGCCTCCAATAGGGGTTGACGACGCGGTCAGCGAGGGTCGACACCAGGCCGCACAGAGAGATTTGCGAAGAGGAAGCGACGGCGAATGGCTAATGAATTGCTTGAGCAAAAAGGGGAAAAGGATTTTAATTTTACAAAGAGGAACTTGTTCTTTTATGATGTTATTTTGAGGTGCATTTACTACTCTTGTTTTATCTTGTTTAGTGAATCTAAGATAAGAGAATCCAAGCAAGATGGTGCGGTCCAACACAGATGAAGCGCACCATAAGAGGGTGGGCTAGTTGCACCATAGTGAGGAGTAACTCACTGCATATAAGCTAAGCTCAATTTCCCTATAGAATCAATGTGAGATAACTCGTAAGTGATACTCCAACCGTGAAAGACCATAGAAAACTATATTTCTTATGCTGATTTAAAACGAAACATTTTTTTTTTTTTTTTTTAATTTATTTTTTCAATCAATGATGGCTTGATTCCAAATCCAAATAATTTAAAATAAACCACGAAAACCGAGACACCGTCACGCTAATAGATATTCTATCCATGAGATTAATTTATTTATCAATTTACATAAGCATCAGGTTGAATGTAGTATTATCCATTTAGACTTGGATTTACGAGTAAAGCACATACTCAAGAATCTATAAATTAATTAGACTGACCACTCAACAAGATTCCCGTATGCCATTTGTACAACTAATCCCATCTCGAGACACCATATCGAATATTTCAGAGATTAATGAAAGCACACAAAAGTATCTTTCACACAAAAATTATTAATTCCGTACAGATACAATCATCTCTATATAAAATGAATGTGAACACTTATCTCTTATATGGTGATTTCTTATATCAATAGCTATTGACTTGGTAAAAATTCTCTCTCTACGGTAGAAATAATATCTTAAGAGATTTTAGCCAATCTTCGAGCTACTTTAATTGCATAATTCGGGCCAAGTCATGGTCAAACCACACCAAATTCGGGTGCACATCAGGAGCATTTCATGCGGTTGCACAGTGACGGACCACACACGAATAACGCTGAGATGAGTATTAAGACTCATGGTCTCAAAATTTTAAGACATTTAATTACAAAAGGTGTGTTTTAATGAAACGTTTGGGAGGAGTCTAAAATTAAATACTGTTCTCTGGGTTCAAAATCCATGATTGTTCATCTGGGATTACCAAACATGAGGATATTTATGTTTTATAAGACTATTTTGCTTCTTGCTCTTTTGTTTGTTTTGAAGATGCTTGTTTGGGTAGTAACTTACGGGCCAAATGGGCTATTGTAGGGGACTTCAGTGTTCAAGAAGAGGAGTCTTTTTGATGAGTGGAGTTGGAATATAAGGCAAGATTCAATATAAAAAATTGAAAAAAGTTAGTAAATTCTTGTATATGAGTTATCTAACTGTTATACGGATTGATCCGTCATATTTTTATAAGAAAAAATATATACTCTTATTTTTTCAACAGTAGATCTACTTTCTTTAGACTTGTCTGACAGTAATCTTATGGGAGTAAGTTTATCTAAGCTAATAATGTTGTGGTCATTTTTATGTCCAAATAATTAAAGATGCTAAAACCAAATATTAAATATTGGTGTTAAGTGGAAAATAAGTAAAGGAGAAATTATAACTAATCAAGAAATATGATAAGTCACATGACCCATGTTCAATAATGGTCAAAATCAGCCCCAAACATGTGAGTGTGTGCACTTCCAAGTTGCAATTTGCAAACCATTCAAAATAAGAAATAAAGAGTAGACTATATACACATTTATGTTGACTTAATCATCTCTAGATATGATTACAGTTTTGATAATTAAAGAATGCTGATACAAGAACAAATTTCTTCCTCTGTTGTTGACCTTAAATTGACGTGCATTGTGTGATTTTTACATCTAAGTAATATACAGCGCACCATATATATAGAGTTGAGGCCGATATAAGATGAGAGATAAATATATAAATTGGTGGATTTTACATTAATAAGACCTAATTTGGTATAATTTCATTTAGCATACACTTAATTATTATTTGGTGGGTTTTATTTTATTTTTCGAGAGAAAAATTAGTGGAAATTCAGAGTGGCATGCAGCAAAAAAGTTCACCAACAATGTCATGTGCCACAATTTGACGCGGTTTGACTTAAAACTTAGCCTGAAATTTTAATCCCTTTTTGATTACTTTCTTCACAAAAACACGTGTTTTGTCAGGCTAAAGCACAAGCTACAACCAGGAATTGGCAAATCTTCACATTATAACTTGTGGGAAACACTTAATTAAACTTCAAATTCTTATGTCCCAAATTAATCATCATATTTTCTTACGCACAGCCTAACTATGAAGATCAATCTAAAAAAAACCATTTTTCTCATCTCATTTCTACTCTTCCTACATTTGCAAACTTGTTTTGCTATCCATAACTCTCATGGAACCAATTCTCGTGTACTGTTTAGCGATAAAACGCAGTCGAGAAAGTTGCTGATTTCTACGAATTCATTTTCTGTAAATAAAGGTTTGGCCAAGGCAGAGAAAGCAGTGGAAAACGGGCTAAGGAAGATGCCGCCAACTTCTTCAAATCCAAGTCACAACAGATGAAGGTTTTGTGATCACAAAAACCCATGTAAATTTAGGCCATGGAGAGATCAAATGTGTATCTCTTTCCATAATTAATTTTTGCAATATTTATATTTTTGTTTCGTTATTAGGTTTATTAGTTTCCAGGAAAATGATTGTAACAAAGTTTGGCTTCGGGTAGCTCATCTTGTATTAGCTTAATTGAGTATATCACACAAGAATATAATTTTCTTGATTTTCTTTTTTTTTTTTTTCCTCCCATAGTGTTCACAAAATTTGTGTGTGTGTGTGTCAAATCTTCATTATTTTGTGGTGCTTGTCTAATTGCGAGAACATCAACGAGCATAATTGGAGTAATTAAAAGTCCATCTTAGGGCTGCACATTCAGTCGAAACCGAACCCAACAACAGACCGAATTTTCAGTTTGTCCAACCGAAAACCGAACTGAAATCTATGGTTCGGTTCGGTTTCAAACCGAAAATTCTGGCGGTTTATCGGTTATCCGATAAAACGGGGAAATAACAATTTAATATTCACAACCCTGCAGCTCAGAGCCTCAAATCAAAGACATAAATTTAGCCACAAAAAAATCACGAGCTTAAATTTAAATTCACCAAATTTGTTCAATCGAAACAAAATACTCACGAGTTAAAAAAGAAGCGAGCTTCAAAGTCTTACAGAATAAAAAAACACGAACTTGAGGTGTAGCCCGTACGAGGGAATCTGGGTGGCGAACTTATTTGAGATGACGACCGTCGCCGTCGAGTGCCGGGTGGAGTCTGTGCGGGAGCTATCGGAGAGATCTGAGCGGCGGAAGTCCAAAACGTCGAGCGGCGATTAGGAGACACGGAGTTGGAGTGTGTGATTCAATGATTGTCTGCGGTGGACGGGCGGAGACGATGAAATTTTCTTAAATTGGGAGTTGGGAATTTTCTGTCAATTGAGTAGATGAGAGATGAGGTGTATTGTTCGCTGTTCGATCTTCCAATTTAATTATTTAAATCCATTCTAATTTCCAGTATATGGGATTAGGCCTACTCATTATCTATCGTATTATAGTTATTTGATTTCGTTTGTTTGAGTATGTGTTAGTGTTATTTTTGGTCTTTGTATTTTTTGTTTGGGCCATTTAGTATCTACGAGCCTGAGTGTAACATTATTATTTTGTTGGGATCCTATACTTGGGCATTATTTTGTTAGGATCCTTGTAGTTGTTTTAGTTTTGTTTGTGTTAGGTGCTTTCGTATAGTGGCGAGTTTGTCTTGCTAGCAGGCTCTAGGTGATCTTCGGATTTGCCTCTCAGTCTTTTCAGTCTCTGGTTGTACTATTCAGCCTTTGACTGTTTTCTCTTCGCACTTTGTACGATTTTTTATTAATATAATACCTCTATCGTTTCGGAAAAAAAAAAAACATAACATATATTATATATTTATATTGGACTTTTATAATTTATGTATATAATATCGGTTTTCGGTTCGGTTCGGTTAACCGAAAAATTATATCCAAACGGAATCGAAAATCGAAATTTTTAAGAAACTGTAAACCGAAAATCGAACAAAATATTCGGTTTCAATTTCGGTCCAAATCGAATTTTCGGTTTCGGTCGGTTAACCATATTTTGTGCACCCTAGTCCATCTTTCCCCAATTTTGCTTTTCTGCAAAATAGATATAAGCGTAGATAAACTAAATAAAATCTCTCATTTTCTTTTACACTCTCATATTTGTCTGGTCTCTGTCACTTAAAAGGCGACATTTTCCTTTACCAATTTCAAACTTAGTTTTTCCTTTAGCAAACCGAAAAAAAAAAAAAAATCTTGAAATTGACGAGCAAACAACAGATGATCGCCCATTTCGCAGCTTCACGAGCAAAATTACAATCCACGAAGAATCTCATTCCCTAGTCCACTTTTAAGGGTGCTAGCTTTACCAAATTTATCTACAATGAATCTCATTCTTTATTTGAACCAACAAAAGAAAAAAAAAAGGTAAANAACGCCCAAAACCCGGTGTCGTCATTGCACCATCGACAACCATATGTTGCACTACTGCCTATCAAAAAATGGCTAGACTAGGCACTTTTTTTCCTTCATCCATATGTTGGATTAAACCGGAAGCACCACGAAAGGATGTCGGTCTCAAGCTCCGATGACCTGCAATACGTCGTCGGGTAGGGGTCTCAGCGAAAAATCTCCGATGCTCAAGTCGATACTCGCTCGTGAGAATAAACGGGAAAATTGTATGCTTTAGTACGTAAATATGCGTTGTATTTAAAATAGAACATGACCACCCTTATATACTAGGGTGTTTTGATGCCCAAGTAGAATTCTGGTTAAGAAAGAGATACGACCGTATTTATTTTCTTAGCTTAACACGCCTGTTAGGATCCTAGACTCCTCAGCGAGATACACTTTTTCATCCTAAAGATTTCGTCCCCTTCTTACCATATGGTACTCAGAACCTTAGCTCGTAACCATGACCTCGTGACCTACACGTCCTCCAAGTCGTGAGGTCCCCCCTTTATATACCCAAGCTCCCGAGGGAGTTCGTCCTCCGGTCTTCTAACCAAGTCGACCTGTACCTTGAGATGTCTAAGCGAGCTCCTTGACTAGGTCAGACGCTGATACCGGTCTTGAACTCTTTTAGACCGGCCTTACTCGAGCTAACCAACTCAAGCCGGTCCACCAAACTATTCCAGGTGCTATATCATGCATGAGCAATATTGAGACCCTAGCAGGGTTTCTTTTTTATGACATCAAGCCTTGTTGGAGCCAGAGGACCCAAATAGCATAAGGTGTGGCTCGGGGACTAACTTATAATGCAGCACTCAGATCATCCACCGTGACATAAAACCTCAATGTTCTTCACGAAGAGTACTTCAATGCCAAGATATCTGACTTCGGGCTAGCCAAGATTCTTAGGATGGACCCAAGAAATACACGCACCAACATTCGGGGGATCAAGGGGTACGTGGCTCCCGATTGGTTCATGAACACGAAGATCAACGTGAAGATCGATGTCTATAGCTTTGGGGTTTCGGTGTTAGAGATTGTAACGTGTAGAAAGCGCGTGGAGAATATGGATTTTAGGGGGGAATACCAGATCCTAATAGATTGGGTGTGGGACTGCTTTGCGGACGAGAGGTTTGTGTTAGGCTAAAAAAAGAAAAAAAACATTGCTGATGAATGCTGAACTTCAACGAAATTTTAGTAACCCCAATAATTCCACATAAAAGATACAGGACACCTTGTTCTTATTTCAACTTGCACAAACAATTTAAATGTACAAATAAAATGTCAATAAACTTAAATCGAGATGCTATTCGGCACACCTTTCCCCGTCACGCCAGGTTCCGAAAACGGCTTCAGAAGCTCATACGGCACCACACCAGCTCCAGCCCGATTCTTCAGGCCCGTATCCGCATTTCTACCGTCAATAATACCCTCAATCTCCTTCAGCTGCCCATTAAACCGCTCAAAAGCAGCAGCTATCACTTTATCCTCGGCCCAAAACGGCTGGATTTTCTCCCCGATATACTCCTCATCAGGCGAATGAGTAGATAAAACGTCCAAAACCGACATTGCAGAGATCGCCTGAACTTGCGAAGGAAAGCATCTCAACAGAAACTCCTCGGGCCTATCTAGAAACTTCTTCTTTTCTTCCTCTCTCGGGTCTTCAGTGGGCATCTGGATTCGGGCTATGGTGGGCCTGTTGGGAAAGTAGCCCCCATAATCATATTGGCCGAAGTTGACGGCTGCATGGTGGGCTGAGGCTATCCATATGATGGTCGTGAGGATCAAAATCAGGTCTTGAGGAGTTTTTAGCTCGGGCCACCAGGGCTCGTCTTTTTTGTCCGCGTGGCCCTTTGTTCGGATCTCTGTCCACCATGATTGAAGTTCGTTGTCTGATTGGACGAGGTTTGGTTCAGGATAGTAGTGCGTGACGTAATCCATGACCCACTGTTTGATGGCGTCCCATAGAAGCAGACCGTCATTTGCGTAAGGGTAGTCTTCGATTGTTAGCTTCAGGCCATGAGGTGCACTTGGATCCTCCACAGCCATTCCCCTGGCATAGCATTGCATTGCAATTGAAAAAAATAATTTTTGTAGGGGAAAACACACCTTCTAAGAGGGGCACTTGTAAGATAGATAAAAATGTCAAGTCATGTATTATAACACATTAGATTGGCAGTTGTAAATAGCCAAAAAAAAAAAAGTTTTAGGTTTTTAGTTCTTCTTACCCATTTTTAGGGGTTTTTCTTTTCAGTTTTCTAGTTCATTTAGGTTTGCACTAACCATCTTCCTAAGGATTTTAATCATTTCTAACTATTTAGCTTTCCTTTTTTCAGTTCCTCGATTTTAGATATTTCACACTTTATTTTTCTTCCTAGAGTTTCCTATTTTCGGGTAAATGTTTCCTTTTATTTTATTTTAAAATTTAGTTTAAGCGACAGTCCGAACATCAAGACAGGAGTATCCTCAAGCTTTTATATATATAAAAAAACATAATTATCCCCATTAAATAGTTTTACCTATTGATTAAATCTGCTGGTAGTGCCTGTAGATCAAACTGCCATAGCTTGTCATAGACAACAGAGCTCAACTCCATGGAGTACTTGCCCGGGGAGAATGTGGACTCGATTCCACCGTTGCCATTGATAAGGGACTCACGAGCCACAGCATTAATCTCCATCGTGTACCGTAAATGAGGATGCAATAATCTGTAAACAGGGTGCATTGAACTCAGTTGCCTATTTGTTGCGATTACGTACGGCTCTGCTGAACAATGAGTCTGTAACCTGCAAAATACACAAAGGAGATCAAGAATCTCTAAGCATAGTATTTTTACAAGCTTGGGTTTCAGCAGTTTCCATCACTCTGTTGACAATTCTCATGAACAATCAGATGTAAATCTTTTAGAACGACATTTTAGTGTTATAACCAAACAAATAATCATGAATTCAACGACTTCCTTCTCGGCATTTGGAGCAATTGCAAACACGCAAGTGCACATACAAAATATATGACGAACTTTAGTAACACTTTTTAACCTCTCTCTCTCAATCAATCATTTCCAGCTTCAGATGTTATTCAATCAACATTTCCGTTAAGTGTTTCAAAGCGTGAAAAAAAAAAAAGTGTTGATATACAAAATGTATAACTCACCAGTGGCTGACCAATTCATGATAACCAGAGTCGTGTGCTAGGACGTGAGCCTTAGCCAGCCTCCATAACCAGATGTCAGTTGGGTTCCAACATGGCTGGTAAACCTCCTTCCACTGGGGCTTCCCATCAATAGGCGGTCTCGTGAGCTCGATGGCTAGAGGCCTCAATGTGCCCTCGGGCATCAAGAAAAATAGTGTCCTCGATCCATAAAAGGTAGTTCCCTTGATCTCCCTTACCTTGTTCACGTAAGGCAAGAAAACGTCGTGGTAATCTAAAATGAACAGCTTCTTTTGTTTTAATGCCTACCAAATTTAACAAGAAATTGAAAAAAATAAAAAAATTAGATCCAAGAAAATGTTGCATGTAATCATGTCTAGCTACTCATTAATTGGTTGGATTTCACCTCGTCCACAGACATGTAACCACCGATTTCTTTCTCTACCAAGTCTGTTGTGATAGCCGACTCAGCAGGCCCGTAAATCTGAGGGTCGAGATCACTTTTGAGTGGCCATTGCTGTACAAAATTGGCAAATTTAGCATTATGCATCTATATACATGTCTTTTTTCCTAAATTCGAAATATGAAGTACGGATAAGAGCAAAATACTTACACAGAGTATAGTCAACTTATATTCAGAACTCTCTAATATTTTAAAAAAATAAGTGCCCCTATACGTATAACAGGCATCCCTTAACATTTTTATTTTCATAACAAGTACGAGATATTTGAAGAGGAGTTTCTGTACTTAAAAACACTGAGGGACAGATTTTTTTTTTTTTTTATTTCAATCGAACCTATATATTTTTATTTTTTTGGACGAGATTTTGTGTCAGAAAATAAATAAAGTGAAGAATAAAACCAAACTATACATCGACACAAACACATTATGACTCTTAATTAGGAACATACACGATAATTGGACTAAAAGAGTAATAGCCATACCGTAACCAACTTGACGCACAATGGATTGACACCTGCTAGAGTTTGTCTAGCAAATTCAGCATCCATAAACCAAGCAAACTTATCTCCTGCAATAATGATAACAAAATGCTGCTCAACACCAAATATCCAGAAAACTAAATGTCACAAAGGACAAAGAAGTAGTAGAAATTCATGGATTTACTGTCGATCAACTGGGGCGTCTCGAACTGCAGCACACTGTTTTTGGTGTCCTTCACGAACCTGATGAGCCTGGGTATGATATTCCCAAGAAGCCCTGTAGTTGGAATACCGGGAAGCAAAAAACCTTGATTAAATAAATCATCTATGGCGGTGAAATGTGGGAAGCCGAGGTTTTTGTCAATGATGGAAGTCCTCAGTGCTGGCACGAGCGCACGAATCACCGAGGATAGTCTTTTGGCCGATAATGTCGCTTGCTTTATTTCGGAAAATGCTTCGTCTCTAGGCACGTACACGTTAGAGCTCCTTGACTCGGATAATGGATCTAAATTTCAGAATTAAACTAGACATAAGTGAACATTAATTGAGAAGAGCAGTTTTCCTTGCTCTACATAACCTTCTAATCCCTATATGCAATCAGCTATTGAAATTTGGAGAAAACACAATGTAATCCTTTAGAAACTTCACTTCTACGAAAATTGGATCAATATGTACAAAAACACACTGATAAAATCACACCAGGAACAAGAGGGGTTTAGCTCAGCATTTTGACAAACAGTTACCGCGCATGCGTACAATTTTTAATTATATGTAAGCATATATAAATACATTGTTTGTGTATGTGAGTGTGTGTGTGTATCGTTACCTTTATTAGTTCTTGGGCGGCCAGTTCTGCAGCGGCGAGGGTAAGGACGGTCGGGGCCGCCGAGGACGGGGCGAGCCAGGTCATCGCCGGAGTCTGGATCGCCAAGATCGTTGTAGACATCGTAGTCGTAGATCCTATCGGAAGTCTTGCGCTCGCCTTGTCCGTCGCCTCTTAGGACGATGAGTTCTTTCTCTCTGTATCTTTTCAGGCCACCCGGAGTTTGGGACGGCAGGTAAGACTGTAGCAAATCATTGCATTACACATGTGTTTT
>BKCP01011625.1:3875044-3898729 GCA_008636005.1 Striga asiatica | reverse complement strand
ACCCATTAATATAACTGATGTGAACAACTTTGGTAACAATTAGAAAAATTGAAATTATAATATTTTCGCATCCTTAAACTATTCATTGCACAATTAAAGAATTGTGTGTATATATGATTAATAAACGTATAACTTACGAAGATCAAGCTCGGCCGCCACAAGCTCGACCAGAAGTGTTTTACCGAGCAAGCCAGCAATACCATCGGCTAATAATCCACGGCTGAGGCCCAATTGCGAAAGTACACTTCCCGCCGTTTGAAGCACAGTCACAATGGCCCTCAAGCTCGTCGTTTTTCCGGTGGCGGCAGACGAGCCGTGCTGCCGGAGAACAGGGTTTTTCGCGGCCGACATGGAAGAATTATGTGAGGGGAAAGGCTTGCTCACTGGATTATGCAATGGTTCATGAAAATGCTTTGTGCAGTTTATATGTGGGAATAATGTTGTTATATATGTGTTTTAAATAAGCATCAATTTTAGAGTATTGTGACAATATTTTTTTAATTGTGTTTTTTTATTAGAACTTATTTCTTAAAATAATAACACTACATATATAATAATATTTGCTTTTAATATGACAGCATTATATGTAGCCGGTTACAAGAACACTTTTGACCAGATTTTTTTTTTTTTTTAATTCAAAATATAACTCAACTCAACTCTTTCTAATATTATCAATATAATTAAATAATGTCGATCATCATTATACATCACATCAATTTCAATGGACTATTCATCCACCCACATAATTTTAATTACTCATCAATTCCAATTACTTCTTTTTTACTTTTACATCAAATCAACTTTAATCATTTTATTTTAAATATTATTTAATACAAATTCTAAATTCTACTTAAACATAACTCAAACAATTTTTTTTTTTAGAAATTAACTCTGGTTATCCAACATATCCAATCAATATATGACAAAGAATATTCTACATTGTTTTTACGATTCTACTATACTGATTTTTAGTAGATCGACATGATGCATTTGTGTGTATGTATTATATATAAGTTGTACCTACTTGGGGGATCATTATTGGTAGATGAGTTGTATAAAAAAGAGTAGATATATTAATTAAGTATGATTATTTTGGTTTTTGTAGTGATGAAACTATAAATTGAAGTTAGCACTTTTAATAATCATTTTTCTGCAATACAAAAAACATTTTTCTGCAATACAAAAAATTGAGCTATAAAAATTTATATATTCAAATCTTAACAAACATAGTCAAGTTGAGTTCTTAATTTAAGATGAACAACGCCTAGTCGAGTTCAATCCTTAAGAATACAAGTTGATCTAAGCTCACATTTCATATAACAATTATAATGATAGCATTTTTTTAATTACATGTTGATCTAACATTTCATATAACAATTATAATGATAGCATTTTTTTAATTACAAGTTGATCTAAGCTCACGGACGGCTCATTTCATATAAATAGCATTTTTTCAATTACTTTTTTACAATTATAGTGAACATTTAGACTTTGATGCTTTATCATGTGATATTCGAATAATGCTGATTAAATTAAAGGGAACATGGCCAGTAAAATAGGTACGAACTTCCTAACACGTTACAACTAACTTTAAAAAATTTAACCTTCAAATATTTGACTTTGTTGTATAGTACCTACTTGGATATGAATTATTTACAAAAAAATTTAACCAAATATTTGACTTTGTTGTTAAGTACCGTAGTTGGATATGAATTATTGTAAAGTGCACAATTTAAATATTAGCTTGAAATCCTGCCTTTGATTTGTCAACTGTAACTTAGTTTTCGTTTCATTATACAATAATGTAAGAGGGACGAAGAAATAAATAAACACCGCAGTTGTTATCGCATTAAATCAAAAATAAGATCCCAATTACGACAATTTGATGTGACGGCTGAATGAAATTTGCAAGAGGAAACAATTATATGTATAATGTATATGGAACATCAATAAATTATATGGAAGCATCTTCATGTGGCTGATTTTTCTGTGTGATTTTAGTTTGTTTTAGTCATCAAATGACAACATTTATTTAATATTTTTCGTTTTTATTTGTTTTTCCTGGGCCAATTGAAATACAATAATGACAATTCTGGACAGAGTCACTTTGTGCTAAAATTGAAATATTCTATTGCATTAATTTAGGGATAATTAGTGCGTGACAATTAATTAAAAAATACTTGAATACATTTATTGTAGTAGCATTGTAATTAATTAATGGACCAAATTCAAGTTGAACACGAGCCAACTCGTTAGTAATTTATTCCTTTTAACAAACGCTAATTTTTCTAATATAATTTTTTGAACAATGCTACATGTACAATTGTAGTTTACATATGCTTTCGAATTTATATATGCTACATATGCTACATGTATAACTTTTATACGTATGCTATATGTATAATTGTAGTTTACATATGCTACATGTATAATATTTATACGTATGGTGTTATGCTTTCGAGTTTATATATTTATTCTATGGTTAGATGCATATAAAATAACAATCTGTTTTGCAAACTTCAAATAAAATAGTTATGAAAAATAAACAAATATAAACACAAGTGTGATTCTGATAACAATACGGAGGTTTTTGTTGAATTTCTACCTTTGTGTTGGCATTGACGAAATTAGGAATTTCACTCAGAGGAGTCCGATTTTAAATATTATAATGAACTTTTAGTTTAAATCAAAAGGCTCATTTATTATAAATATGTATTTACCATGAATATAAATATTGATATGTGTACCATCAAGTTTTTCAAAACATAGAATCCATATCACCTTCAGACTTTAAAAAAATAAACCAAAAAAAAATATGAGATTTCATGTATGTATAACTTAAGTTCAACATCTATAGTTTATGTAAAAATAACTTTTTTTGATTGAAAATTTGATTTTAATTGAAGTTTTGCAGCACATTGCATAGCATTTTTGTTGATGAGAGTTTATCAAATGAACATTTTTTTAGAAGTAAATAAATAAATTTAAAAATATGTGATTACACATAAAAAGAAAGTACAAAAATCAGCACAAAAAATATAACAGTCCAACTAAATACTGGATTTTGTAAATCACTAAATCGATTTACAATTAAGAGGTCGAAAGAGTAAATCATTATGAATATTTTCAAAAATTTATCTAGATAGGTAAAATATAAGGATTATTAGTACATTTTTTAATAAATAAATAATATTATTTTAATTTTAAATTAAAACAATATAGAAAATAAGTTTTAATTATTAATATATTGTACATATTTTTTACATTTCTATACATATTATAGTATTTTCTTTATATATATATTATTAATTTTTTAAAAAAAATCAGGGGGGGCCTGAGCCCAATACAGCTCCGTCAGTGGGTGCAGGCCAACAAGTGCCGACTAGATGAAATATAAGATTTTTCAATTGCAGAAGTAAAAATGAAAAAAAAGAAAAGGATAGATATATTTAAATGAAATAAAAACCAATGTTTTGAGACCAGACCTGCACGATGGATTGGCCCGGGGCTTGAGATCGTCCGCGTGAGTTATTTGGATCGGGTAGTAAGGGACCCAGTTAAAATCAGATCGGTTTGAGTCAAACATTAATTTTTTTTTTTTTTTACATTTTATTTGTAAAAATAAAATTATCAATGTATATGACTATATGTATATATATTTATATGATAAATATTTATAATAAAATACAACATTATCAAGACCTTGGGGTATAAAATTTACATATAAATAATTTATTTTATGTATTGTTATAAGGTAAAAATAATATAAATATATTTAAAATTTTATAACATTAATTAACCGGTTCACCAATTGAATCGGAGACTCGACGGTTGGACCGGTGACTCGGTATGTAGCTCGGGTCAATCATCGGTTCGATTTTAAAACTATGATAAAAACAAGAAAAAGAAAAGGAATAGAACAAATTAACCAATGTTTGGGAGTGACTAAATAAAGAAATATTTTGAAAATTTCATCTCACCAAAAAGAGATAAAAAAGCGGGGAAAATATTTTAAAATGAGCGTTTTTTACTACGAATAATCTCCCATGTATAAATGCAAAGATTTACAAATATATGTGTCTAACATCTAGTGTTTTGTAATGATCATATGCGGGTAGAGTTTTCCGATTCTATATGTCAACTTACGCTTTTGTGTATATGTCAATTTTTTGGGATTGAAGTAGTCTATATAGATCTAAACTTCTATTCATATTTATTAGGACTTATAATATAATAACGCTTGGATAACTTAAATTGTTAATATATTTTAAAAGTTTATAATTCTGAATCCGTCATCAAATTTTCATACAGGATATACCAAATTAATCATCTCATCTCATGATAAACTTCGATTTGATATCAGTACTGCTTATGTAAATAGATATGTACTTTTTCATATAATATAAATTACATTATTTATGAACATTAATTGACATATAATAAAAACCCTATGAGATATAATAAAAACCCTATAAATTACATTATTTATGAACATTATTTTAAAAGGTTAAGGGTATGTTTTGCCGCCGTTTCTGACATGGTATCAGAGCAGGTTTTATTGGAGATCATGCGATGACGTACTCGTTTTCCCCCACGTACCCGTTTATGGAAGCCTGTTTCTAGTAGGGCTTGGGACACCCGGCTCCGTATATGGATTTGAGCTTTCTTATTAAAGACTCACAAGTGAGGGGGCGTATTAGAATATTCACTTGTGAGTTGTCCCACATTGTTTATATAGAGAAAATATTCTAATTTATAAATCTAATAGGCTACTCCTCCTTCCACCAATTGTTTTGGGATGAAACTCCACTTGGGTTTCATCTGGATTTTTCTTACTTATGGTGCGCTTCACGTGTGTGGGACCGCACCCGTTTTGCCCCTGTTTCTTACAAAATACATGGCTTGAACACGATGTTATAGGGGCGGCCCGTTTTGCCCCCGTTTCTTACAGAATCCATGGATGTTATAGGGATGACATACCCACGTACGCAGGATCGCTTCTTAAGCTTTCTCCTTCCTCCTTTGTACCAAAATAAATAAATAAATAAATAATAAAAACATACTTATACAGTTTTTGTTCCCTGAATGTTATAGTGCTTTGCTCCAATAATAATTTAAATTTGCTTGATTTATTTAGTTATTTTACAATTAAATCCTGACTAACAGATACTTATATAGGAGTTTGGTTTAACAAAATTGTGCTTCTCATGCCTCACTTTTTTTAGTCATCTTATTTTACTTGAAAAAATTTCTACAAATGTTGTATCAACAAAATATATCATTAGTTTCTTAATCATGGCTTAACAAAGATTAAGGTCCACCGATAACTTCTGTTTCCCGCGCCACTATTGAAGTCATGTTTCTACATACAACAAAAAGATTACTAAGAAGANTTTTTAAATCTAATTCAAAAAATTATTAAGAAAAAATGAAAAAAAAAAAATTCGTTACTTTTTCCTAAAAATAAAACCGAGTTTTCCTATCAATATACAGATTTTTTTACCAAACAAATTGATTCAAATATTTGGTTAAAACAAAGTGAAAATAATCATTATTTTTTTTTCTAAAAATGCAACCGAATTTTTCTAACATTGCACCAATTTCTTTTACCAAACAAATTAAATTGAATTAAAATTAACTCTAATAAAAAGTCTAAACATTTTGTTAAGATTTATGCAATTGTTTCTTTCCTAAAAAAATTCATATGAATTTACCAAAATCTCGGTAAAACATGGTTAAAAAAAAATATAAAAATCCAAAAAAATCGGTGCATTCAGATTTTAAAAAGTTGCACACGATTTTCTTTGTAAAAGTTGCACACAATTTTAAAATTGATTTAATTTTTTTTAATTATTTAAATATCAAAGATGAACCGATTTTGTTACCAAAAAATATGGATACGTTTTGAATGTACATCCCGTCCAAATATTAATTTTGTTTTAAAATAAAAATTGCACGTAGTTTCATCTAATTTTCACACATTTTTTGAAAAAAAAATTATTTAAAAAAATTAGAAGAATTTGTTAAGAATTATACAACTATTTGTTTCCGAATATTTATCCAATTTGCACGGTTTTAAATTAAGTCGTATTTAAATTTGTTTCATAAATAATTGACACATTTTTTGCATAAGAATCTTCAAATTTGTTACCAAACAAATGAGATTCAAATTTTGGTAAAAAAAACAAGTAAAAATGATACGAAAAAAATGGGATTCAGAGTTTGGCATAAAAATCTTCAAATTTTTTACAAAAAAAAAAATAAAAAAAAAAACGGGATTAGATTTTGTTACTAAAGATTCAAATATGTTTTCTTTTTTTTCGAAATTTCCACTAATAGTAAGTTAAACGATTTATTTTTTTTAGTCTAACATATTATAAAGGTATTTTTTCAAAAACTTTTTCATATATTATATATTCTTAAATATTAGGCAGGAATCTAAATGATTTTTAGATACTATTTTAGGTAAATACCATTATCTCTTTATATATTAATTAATTTTATATATAAGAAAATAATCATAGATTATTTTTTTCAACTTCTACCAAGATAATTTTCGTTTATTCATTTTCTCGAGGTAAGAGTTGCGCACTTTTTTCCTTCAAGTTTGAAAAGTTATGGGTGGGTATTTAGAGAGTGCCCAAACTTGTAAGAATATAGAAGTTTAAAGCGGATGCGACAATAAACAAATTTATCTTCGGAGAGTGTTCCACTACTCCTTACAGATCTTATATTTGTAAATCGGTCGTGCACACTATATATAGTTTGGGATTACAAGTAAATGACTCTCTCTTAAATCTACCAACACTATACAAGTTACTAACTACTTCACTGGCCACAACATGGACTAATAGCTATACTGGAATCCCTCCAAGCTCATCACGGTAGTTACCCCTAAATACGCAAAAGTACGAAGATGTGAGGACTTTTTGTGCACAACAATACAATATTTGTGTTGCGGATGCTAGGTCCGCTCATTCTCATACGGCACAAACATTCTAACAGATGTGGGGACTTCATACTTTTCCCTTAACTTCATTATATAGACATCTTTCAACGTGGTGGCAAGCTGGAAAATTTATGTTGGTCCGTTGCTCTTCAGGTTCCTCCGCCGGCGGTCGTCTCTAGCATCCCTCCAGAGTTGGCCCCGCCGTCTCTTATTCAATCCATGCTTACATCTCCCTAACATCACTCATGGTGGCGATTGGTTCCCTTATTTGACTTGCTCGATCGCCCTTTGACGTGGCATTCAATAGGTCTATATCATAATTACTACTATTCAATATTTTGATTCAGTTTACGAAGAAAAAATTAAGTTAAATATACATGCTCAAAGAATTTTGAAATATACGGTTTCGCATAATGATGAACTTTAACTTTGTTGGATAAAATTTGATGTTGGAGAAAATTTGAATTAGAATGATGAACTTTAACTTTGTTGGATAAAATTTGAAGTTGGAGAAAATTTGAATTCAAAAAAGATGAAAGATTTCAAGTCCCTACAACCTTCTATTTATAGAACTGATCTCAGCTTTTCAATCATTACAAATAGTCACTTTTAAGGCACGCAGTCACATAGTCGCGTCGATCACGTCGGTTCATGTTAGAAACTACCAATCGACGCCTTCTTATGCCAAGACATGTCCTTTTATTCCTAAAAAGATGTGCCTATCCCACAAAAATGTCCTGTCTTATCTCATTCATTAAATGTTCTAGCTGAAAAGTCACCTTATCATGTCCTATCCAGTGCCAAAAGGCGTAATTTATAATTGTCACTTTTGGAAGATTTGAAGATCATTGTGGACGATCTCACATGTAAGAAACTGCAAGAAGTTCGACGGATTGGCAAGCAGCCTCTCAGGTGCATGTTGATCTTCCAAACATGAACCCAACAACTTTGGTGGGAGGAGGGGGGGAAGGGAAGGGGGAGGGAGGGATCTTGTTATGCATAAATAATTACCCATATGTTTTTGGTCGGCCCAAGATATAAAAGAAGAAGCCCACGAATCTACGTGATCAGTCTTGTGCCGATCTACTACACAAACATAGCGTCGATCTACTGGCTAGCATATTCTTTTGTCAATTTTTCTACAGTATGAATTAAATAACAACCGATAAAGCAAAACTGATACCATCAAAAGACGAGTTCTTGCATGGGGAAACGTGTCACTCCCCCACACCCTTAAGTGGCACATTGTCATCATTATTTTTTCTCTTTTTTCATCTATAAATTCAGTTTTAACGACTCAAGAATTACACACGCAAACTACTCATCAATAATACACTACTATGCTAATATCTTTTTATGGCTGATCTCTATACACTATATGGCGACCCCCATTTTTAGGCATTCCTATTCTGGCTATTATGCTTTGATTACGTTTATGTCCAAGTGTACCATTATTTTATTGCATCAAGAAATTAATAGTTACCCCATTCGATTATCCTTATTTTTATTTATTGAACATTACTGATGGTGGCCGCCTAACGTCAACACCATATACCACTTTGAAGTTCACGACTCAAATTACTCGACAATATATTCTATTTCATTATACGATGCCTTCAAGTTTGTCAAAATCATTGATGAAGTTTTCAAAAAAAAGTTGGCTAATATATATGTGCCTTAAAGTTTGACCAAACGTCGCCCGGGATACCATTATTTATGAAAAATATAGGTTTAAAAATAGCATTTTCTTGAAGAATCCAATGTTATCTTTTGATCATCGCTCAGGTCTTTCAATCACTAGCAATATGCAACCGAAGTTTTCAGTTTTTTCAGTCGTCTCAACTCGCTAAAAAACTAGAAACTTCGCTGGCATTAAGGATAGATTAATAATTGGGTGACACAATTGCATTCCTCAAGGAAATGGTTTTTATACACATTTTTCATGATAATCCAACAATATGATCTCCGGTAGGATTCGGTCAAACTTTAGAACGCATTTTAGTCTAAAATTTTTGGAAATTGTAACGACAATTTTGACGAATTTCAAAGTATCGTATGATGAAATCAAAAGTATCATTGCATAAGTTGAGTCGAAAACTTCAAAATGGTATATTATTTAATGAAATCTGCAATTGAAGGCGGCGGAAGGTGACATTTATTACTTTTAACATATCAAATGCAATTAATTTTGGAAAATTTAGTTATTAAGATTGATTAAGTTGAAACCCAATAAAAAAAAAAAAACACTACACTTGGTACTTAAATTATTGTTTTCCCTTATAATTTCAATTCACAAAAGTTTTCTCAACAAAATTCATTTATATTTATACTTTGAAAAAGCCCGAACAAGTTTTCGCATGCCAATTGCCCATAGTTTCAGATAAATGGGATAAAATACTTTAGTGGAAGTGGATAGTGTTGGGCACATGAAATCCCGATCCGCCATGTTTGCTACTTTACGTACAAATCTATTGCTTTTGCATGTAGCCATGGGACAATAAAGACCCACATAAAGGGCGAAAAATAATATATATAAAAACAGTTATGTTGGAGCACATAATATGTGAATAAAATAATATTTTATTTTGCAAAATGTATAATACAATCAAAGTCCCCTTCTTAATAGTTGTGCCCACATAATTAATTGCTGGTCAATAAAGTGTTTTCTAGTACACTAAATTCGAATTCCTAAAAAACTTATATTTACTAGTTAAACTATAATTATCATTTCAGTAATTATATTTTTATTTTATGATGACCTGATTACAGAATAATTGCCTATCTAATTGGCTGCCTAATCAGTAATGGTGTTAAGAGCAATTAAATAAATAGTAGTAGTTAAAATAATAAAAATAAATAAATAAAAAGGCCTAGATAAATCGTAACAAGAGGCAGAGTGAGCCCCTACCAAAACTGAATAAATGATATGAAACTATATGGTTAGTTAATTTATTGAATAGGACACCACACTCATTACTCAACTGCCTTATAGTTGGTTAGTTATATCCCATCATTTCTAATGTTTTCTTCATAATGATGAGAAAAAAACATTAAAACCCCGATATAACCGGGCAGAAAACGGAATACTCAATTATAAATATATTGGCGGAAGTCACTTGTCTGAATTTAATTAATCTTTTTCTTAGGATAATATTTTGCGTTATTATGAAGTTATATTTCATATTTATTTAATAACTCATAAATGTGGAACATGTACAAGATGTATTTTGAAATGCTAATAAAATGTTTATTTTTAATTTAAAAAAAAAAACAATTACAATTATAAGAAAGTCACAAATCCGCCGCATGCCTGACGGACAAACTAAACTAACCTCCACCGGCCCCGGCGGCCTTGTGATTTGGTTCACCTCCCAAATTGGTCAAAAGCTAACCAGTTTCTAAAACTGTAATAATTTCCACAACTACCACAAAAAAGCAGTTGCCCCTAAAGTCAAAAGCTTTTAGCGTCCTTTATTTACCACTTTAATTAAGTGAAAGAAGAGTCACTTTATTTACCACAAATAGAGAGCTGTCACAAACGAATCGAGTCACTCCTAAATTCAACTCGTTAAACCTCGAGAAATAGAGATACTACTCAAGTATCTACAGCCTTAGTTCGACTCGAGCTCAACTCACTAATTTTGATAAACAAGTCGAGAGTTCAAACTCGTTTATTGCCTCGATTATTTAACGAGTCAAACTAGACTCGACTAGATAAAGTTTAAACTTGTTTATAGCTCTATAGTAACAAATAAACCAATAGATAGAATCAGGGGCGGATTCAGAAAAAATATTTGAGAGGGGATAGATTGTTATTCAATCATAGTTATTCAATGAATATAGCTTGGTTTTTTTTTAAAAAGATTGAGGCCGGACTTACTTAAACGAGACGAGCTTGAACAATAGATCAAGTTTATGGTCTTGTTCGCAAACAATTTAATTAGGATATAGTAATTTAAATTGTAGATTTATTAAATTGATTCGAGTGGATGAGTCGAGCTTTACCTCACATTTTTATTTATTTAATAAACGGGACAAGTACAATTTTGAATATAAGGTACTTGACTGAACTCAATTTGCATGACATCTTTCGAGGAAAATATATAATTTTTAATAGCATAAAAATACATAAAGTGTACATAAAAAAAGTAAATTTTACTTAAAAAATGTTAAAGTAAATAATAAAGTTGCACTATAAAATTGCATAATGTATAAAAATTGTATACTAAATTCTTTCAACTCATAAAATTCAGTAATAATTAACTCGGTATTAAAATTTATTGCAATTTCACACTCAATCTCATGAAACTGTAGAACACACATGCTCTCCTATTTCAAATAACAAATTTTGAAGTATTTACATTTCTCACACTCAATATAATTAAATCTTAATATACTTAAAAAAATAGAAACAATAAATATTATACTATAAAAATAGTATCTAAAACATATATAATGTAGTTTTAAAACAATAATTAGATTCATAAATGCAATAATTAAATAATAAGTAATGTAATTGTAAAATATAATTTTAAAAAGGTTGGGGGACAATGCCCTCCCCTGTTGGCTATGTAAATCCGCCACGGGATACAATAATAGTGAATATTACTATTATATTGTCTAGTTCGAAATAGCTTTTGTCTTTCTCTTTCACCTTTAATTTGAAATTAGTATGCTTATTTTCTAATATGGGTATAAGGGAAAATGTCCCATAAAAAAGAGCTATGACTTGCGAGTTCAAACTTAATGAGACATACTAAACGGAATACTATAGTGTATCGTCGAGTGCTGACTGGCTGACTGATGAGTCTTGACCGAAAAAAAAATAATATTTATGATATAAAATAAAACTAATTGACTTTGGGTAAATTGACTGGGGAGTAGGGTCTTGTGATCAATTAATCAATAAATTAGAAAGTGGTCAACTAATAAAGCAGTCACCTAATCTTATTCTGGAGGTCACGGACAAATTAATTAAATGTAAGTACAAATTGATCCGATCACAAGGCATTGATAAATAATTTAAATAAAATTTTAGTTCATATATACCCAGTTTTTCGATTTTACTTGTTATTAGTCCACCTCTCAAATTTTCAACATAGATCTCCTTGTCTCTCTATTGCAAGCAAGTAGGGCGGGTATCGGTTCGGTAAAGCCAAACCGATATTGAACCGATTATTTCGGTAACTACAAACAGGAAACCGTTACTGGACCGTTTGTAATCGGTAACCGAAAAGTTTGCTACCGAAAAAATCAAAATTTACCAATAATAAATGAGAGGGCCAATTTTTTTTTTTTTTTTGTAAATGGGTGAGATGAGCATTCATGAATTAATACTCATCAAATTTTTATTATTGTACTTATACAGTGATTAATAGAAATATACAAACCATAAAATAAATCCACAGATGCGCAAAGTGGTCGAGCATATTACGACTTTTGCTAAGGAAAATTTATCCGCAAACAGTGCATCCAATATCCAGGATAAATGTCGGCAACTGTTGAATTTCCTGAATATTGCTTATGACGGTTTTCAAGTCCTGAATATTTCTTAGTAATTATATATAAAAGCTGCTTGTTTTATTATTCACAAGCTATATAACATAAGTTATTACTTATTAGTTATTAGTATTAAGTTATTAATTGTTAGTATTAAGTTATTAATATTAGTATTAAGTTATTAATTATTAACATTAAGTATTTTTTTTTAAATACCTTATCGGTTCGGTTCGGTAAAACTAAACCTCTATGGTTTCGGAACCGATACCGTACCGATAACATATCGGTAACTGATAATCGGTTACCGTTTTAAGTGAGTCGGTTCGGTTCGGGTTTTTTTTTTCTCGTTGGTTCGGTAAGGTTCGGTTCGTTTTCGGTCCAAAAATGTCAGCCCTAGAAGCAAGGATTGAATGAAAATTAAAGGGAACAAATCAAGTGAATTAATATTCCCTCTGGTACATAATGTATGCAGCAAAATTGATCATACTACGAGGAGCTCATCCCTAGGTGGTCCTGCATACCACCTTGCAAGCATGACATCATGCAGACATCAGTCGACTCCTAAGGCATATTCCTCTATGGATGCTCTTTCTATAGAGATCTCTTATGTATTATAAAAGAGAGCCGTGTGATGTGATCAATGTATGAAAGACCCAATCGAAAAAATGTTATGGCAATGAATTTATCTTCCTCTTAGTTCTTGTTCATTCTATACTATGGTTGTTTTCATTTTACTTTATGGTATCAGAGCTCCGGATTAACCCCTGGAGCCTGATTTTTTTTCTCTTAATCTCTCCTTCCTTGTTTAAGCAGTGAAACCTTTAAGTCTCATTTACCATAAGTTCCACCTCTGAAGTTTCATCCACTCCAGCTCAAATGTTACATCCCTTAAGTCGGCTCATTACTGTGAAGCTCAATGAGGGAAACTACCTCATGTGGAAGCACTAGATCCTTGAGCTACAAAAGGTTATGGTTTGGAAGGATATCTCACCGGAGAGAAGAAGGCACCATCAGATCTTACCACTTCAGAAGGCAACATGAGACTAGAATTCTTGAGTTGGACAAAACAAGATCAATTGCTAGTCTCTTGGCTGTTGTTATCCTTGTCAGAATCCATGTTCATTTCAGTTGTGGGGTTAGACACAACTTAAGAGATATGAAGCACACTTCAGATCAATTTTTCAAGCCAATCTAGGGCTAAGATCTTTCAGCTCAAGGAGCAACTCCAAAATATCACAAAAGGCAGCCAAGGAATGAGAGAATATCTCAACAAAATCAAAGGAACTTTTGATGCCTTAGGAGCTGGTGGGTGTAAAATCACTGAGGAAGATCAACTTCTTCATATTATATCAGGATTAGGACCTAAATATAATCCAGTAGTTGTCTCAGTTTCTTCCAAGGCAGATCTAATGTCTATAGCTGAGGTGTCCTATTTGGTTCTTACTTTTGAAGCTTGGTTGGAAAGATTAGAAGAAACTCAACTGAAAGATCTGTCCCTACAGCCAACTTTGCAGCTCAGGCTTTCAATCAAAAGAGGGAAAATTCCAACAACAATAATGGAAGAGGATCTGGTGCCTCAAGAAGAGGTAGAGGAAATTTTAGAGGCAATGGTAATTGAGGAAGATAAAGAGGTGGAAATAGTCCTAGGTGTGAAATCTTTCACAGAAACAATCATACTGCAGAGAGATGTTTCTATAGAGTTGATCTTGATTATACGCACAACACCAACATGAATAGCATGGTGAATCCAAATCAAGGGCAGTTTAGCACCAAAATAGCTAATATGGGACAAGGTGGTCAAAACTTCAACTCAATTGGCAATGATCTTACCTCAGAGAGCTCTTGGTATCCTGATTCAGGAGCAAACAACCACCTCACTTATAATCTCAACAACCTCAACATTGGCACATATTACCAAGGACCAGACAAAGTTCGCATGGGCAATGGTGCAAGTTTGTTAGTCTTTCATTATGGTAATTCAATAGTCATTCTTGTAGAAAATGTTAACATAAAGCAAACTTTTCTCCTGAAAAACTTCTTCATGTTCTTCATATTAAAAATAATATCAGTGTATCTCATTTGCTCAAGACAATGGTGTGTTTTTTGAATTTTATCCAACTCATTGCCTTGTGAAGGATCTTCAGTCAAAGGAAGTTCTACTTCAAGAAAAGGTTGAAGATGGTCTTTACAGTCTCAAGCTAGCTAAGTTTAAGGGCATCTCCTCAAGACATCAAGTGCAACCTTATTGCTTTCAGTAAAAGAGCTATTTGGGTATATTCAGCTGAACACAAACTGGGGATTGATGTTTGGCATGATAGAATAGGGCATCCTTGATATTGTAAAGAAAGCCTTAGAAAGTAGTGTTATTTCCTTTGTTGAACCTCATAATTTATCAAGTTTGTGAAGCGTGTATGAGCCATAAACTACCTTTTGTTGATTCTGAAATGACTTGATTTGATCCACTTTGATTTATGGGGACCAGCTCTCATTTTGTCTCACAATGAATATTAATATTATGTGTCATTTGTTGATCATGCAAGCAGATACACTTGGATTTATTTGTTGAAATTAAAGTCTGAAGTTACTGCAGTTTTTAAGCATTTCAAGAATCATGTTGAGACTCGGTTTGGTAAAAGGATAAAATGTGTTCAATCTGATGAGGTACTGGGTAAAACCCTTTGAAGGAAATTTTTTATCATAATGGTATCTTTCACAGGCTATCTTGTCTTTATACATCTGACAAAATGGTCTGCCAGAAAGGAAACACAAACATGTGGTTCAAGTTGGTCTCTCACTATTGGCTAAGTCACACTTTCCTGAAAAATATTGGGATGATGCCTTTGTGACTGGATATTTCTTATTAGCAGAACTCCCTCTAACGTTTTAAGTTTTATGTTTTAAGTCACCTTATGAGGCCCTTCACAATAAGAAATCGGATTACATTGGATATTGTCCATATCACAAGGGGTATAAGGTGTTATAAGGTGTTGCTGCCTAACAATAAGGTTATTGTCATAAGACACTTGGTGTTTGATGAATCTCAGTTTCTTTATGCAACTCAATCTATAGAAGAGCAATTTCATCATGCACCAACTTGTGCTCCTCTTCTGCCTACACCATTATTATATCATGATCATTCTATACCACATCCATCCTCACCATCCTCATCAAACACACCTTCCTCACCACAACAATCTCATCCTTCACCTCTTATACCAATTTCTCCTACATGACAGCTAAATGTTGAATTATCTATTGTGCTAACTTACTCATTGAGAATGATTCTATAGGTTCAGGATCTCCTTTGCCCCAACGTCCTACTCAATCTCAACATCCTATGATAGAAAATCAATTAGTGGATATTGTATATTTTTTGGAGATAATATGATTTCTTGGAGCTCAAATAAAACAAGCTACTGTCTCGAGGTCTAGCAGTAAAGCTGAGTACATGTGATTGGCTAATGCAACTTGTAAGGTGAGTTGGGTTCAATCCTTATTGAAGGAACTGCAAGTTAAGTCATTTGAAACACCTACAATATGGGTTGACAATAAATGGGCAGTCTCACTTTCTGCCAATCCATTTTTTCACTCAAGAACAAAACAAATTGAGATTGATGTTCACTTCATTAGAGAAATGGTGTTTAAGGGAAATGTTAAAGTTCAACATGTGTCAAGCTTAGATCCAACAGTAGACTCGTTCACCAAAGCTTTGACAGGACAATTCTTCTTGCGGCTGAGACGAAAATTGAATGTTGTTTCACTAGCCACCATCCTGATCTCAGACACTTTACTTGTAGACCGGTCTCGTTCTCCACAAGTGCTCTCCATCTTCTAAGGGTATCAAAGGCATCGGATTTTCATTTCAGGAAGTACACCCATACCTTTCTTGTGCTCTCTCTTCGGTCAGCTCCCCGGTCAACCCGGCAGGGCGAGCTAAAGGGCCAAGCACTTCGATTTCATAGCTCAAGCTTGTTGGCTTGACCCAACAAACTTTTCGAAGAACGGGATTTGTTTTTCATCTCGTCAATTCGGAACTTTATCTAGCTACTCCTTAGCTACAACTATTGAACTCGAGCTAATTTGAATTGAAGGAGAATATTGGAAGCAAGGATAGGATGAGAATTGAAGGGAACAAATCAAGTGAAACATTCACTCTGTGACATAACGCATCTGACACAATTTATCATAGTACGATGAGCTCGTCCCTAGGTGGTCCTACATGCCACCTTGCATGCATGACATCATACAGACGTCAACTGGCTCCTAAAGGCATATTCATCTATATGGATGTTCCTTCTAGAGTATATAGTATAAAAGAGAGTAGTGTGATGTGATCAATGTATGGAAAATCCGATCAAAAATATGTTATGGCAATGAATTCATCTTTCTCTAAGTTCTTGTTCTTTCTATATCATGGTTGCTTTCATTTTCCTTTACTCCCGTTGTTGGGTAAATGTTTTAATAGGCTATACATATAACCAAAGAAAATGCAATTACATATAACTGAAGAAAAAAATATAAGGAATTCTCAGTCATCTGGTAGCTGAAATATGAAAATATGTGTAAATATGATACAAATTCTTATATGATCAAGTTAACTAATTGTTATGAGGCTCGATGTAATATATTCTTTTTGGCAAAAATTTATATTTTGTTAGAAATGTCATAATGTTTTTTTAATATGATATTTTAATTTGAAATTGTGCATAGATGTTGAAAAAAGTATGATTGTTTATTTATTATTAAGCTTGTCTTACAACACTCTTATCAAATATGTACATTAGAAGTAGGTCGTATATGTTACATGTATGCACATACATACAATTGATTTGGATTTAGATATTTGGCTCATAATTGATTATCTCTTAAAATGTGAACACTTAGAGCATGTTTGTTTACAAGAATTTTCAAAAAAATTTCCAACATTTTAACTCAACTACTTTTTTTAACTCAACTTTAACTCAATCACACTATCATCAATATTATCAATATAATTAAATAATATCAATCAATCATTCATACACACAACATCAACCTTAATTCACTATTCATCCACTCACATTATTTTAACTAACTATCACTTCAAATCATATATCTCCTACTTTATATCAAATCAGTTTTAATTATTTTATTTTAAATATTATTTTAATATACCCACTAACACCTAACCATACCACATTTTTCAAAATTAACAAAACCAAACCAAAAAATCCAAACAAAACAAAATAAATTCATAAACAAACATGCTCTTAATCATTTTGTTGACATAATAAATAGGAAGGACATATAAGAGAAATTTGCATAATTAAATATCACGTTCTTGTGTTTGTGTTTACAAAATTGCCAGCTTTTTTTTTTCCAACGATAGACTTTCATCAATAACACACATAATTACAATACATAGAACGGCTAAAGCAGCCGAAGTCGACAGCCAAATCGCCGAAATGAGAGGACATCCCAAAAGGAGCCTAAATACCACAACACACCCACAGTAAAAAAGAAAAACAGACCTCCCACTAGAGGAGAAACAAACTCCCATAAGGGAGAACAAAACTCCCAAAAAGGAGAACAACCTCCCAATAAGGAGAACCGAACCCTAACACAAAGAAAAACACAAACAAGAGAAAAAACAACACCAACACACAAAACACAGACACACCCACAACAAACAACACACTAATAAACTAAACTAATATCGACCGCAAACTCTCCTAACACCTCCAACAGGACGGCACCCCGAGAGGCCCCTAACGAAGAAACAGACCCATTGCCCGAGCACGAGCTTTAGACACTCTAACAAACGGCTGATTAGAGCTGGGCAAATCGAACAATGACCCCGTCCAGAGATGCCAAGACGCCACCCCTGAGCCGCACCGAGAGACTTGTCAACCAAGATGCTCCCGCACCAAACCAACCGCGGCTGCCGATACCACCAGAGGAACCCGCAGCCACCACTGTCACACCCGTTCGTTTCAGCACCAGAGACGACTCGGATCCAGAGGAACGCCCGATCGCAAGCCTCGGACCCGACCACCACCGGCGCAGCGGACTTGAACAGTAGCGACGGGCCATCTTCACCGCCCCTTGATCCCTTGCAGACACCACCATGGACGCTAAGGGATTGAAGCAGTGTCATGGCAGGAGGGACTGAGAGCAGGTCGGACGACTCTTAGCTACATCGGCGCGAGCCGCCTTCTCGGCGGAGAGGAAGAGGACGGCCAGAGAGGAGGCAAATCGGCGGACGGGGGATTGCTACAGTAAATAGGAATTTGGGGTTTTTTACGAAAAAAAAATGCCAGTCTTAGTTTAGTTTTTTGTCATCTTTTTGTTTTTCTTTTTTTGGAGGGGAGGGGTTTCTACACGGCCTATAAACGAGCCGAGCCGAGCTTGAGCTTA
The DNA here is from genome assembly GCA_008636005.1 of Striga asiatica. Classification (NCBI taxonomy): domain Eukaryota; kingdom Viridiplantae; phylum Streptophyta; class Magnoliopsida; order Lamiales; family Orobanchaceae; genus Striga; species Striga asiatica. Next base: position 3,879,885 of record BKCP01011625.1, on the reverse strand, counting down.
TGGTGCTCGAGCTCGACCCCTTATCAAGCCGAGTCGAGCTCGAGCTCGGTTTGTTTACCACTCATAATGAGCGAGTTTGAGTCGATCTCGAGTTTTAACGAGCCGAACTATAGAAAATTATATAAAAATTTTCTTTTTGAGACTTAACGAGCTTATCGAGCCGAGCTGTTAACCAAACGAGCTTTAAATGAGCTTGAGCTCGGCTCGTTTATAAAACGAGTCGAGCGAAGCTCGAGCCTTAACAAGCCGAGCCGAGCCAGACTCGTTTAATTTAACAGAACTAGTTTCTACTATACAAAACAAATGTGTCATCAATGTAAAGTTGTAAACACAGACAAAAATGTGATTTTTATTATTATTATTATTATTATTATTATTATTATTATTATTATTATTATTATTATTATTATTTTGGCCAAAGACGTCAACTGCAGCAAATACAGTAGGGAAGTACGAATGTAGTTATAAGATGGGGACACAATAGTATTGTTTGCCGGTTAATTTGTTCTTTCATAGGGAATGTAATTTTGTCAAAGAAAAGTGAGACACTGTTGCACAATCTAGCTAACCACACACATGTTTTGGTACTTTCAATACTTTGAAATTTGATACATAAGATCATATTATACCTTAAATTGTTATGTGAAAAATCCAGTGAACGGGAAAAACCGAAAAATAAAATCAATTAAATAGAGAGAGCCTAAGTCATAAGTCAAGTAAGCTACTTTTATTCACAAGTATATAAGTACAAGTTTAATTTTTCTAAAGCAAAATATAATATCCTCCATATGGTAGGACCTAGCAAAATTCTTACAGCTTCCTCAATTTAATCTTCTTAACTCCTCCTCAATACCCCTCTCTTTTATGCTTATATAGCATTTTTTTAATGTGGAATAAAGAAAGACAAAAAAGGAGAATTTTTCGCCTGCATGCCCAAGTGAGTTCTACATATATTATATTGTATCTCATAAAGGTAAAAAAACATATTTATATCTAGGAACAGTGGTGTGCTTATTCGTTGTCTATATATAAATGATTGTGTAAGTGAAGAATGAGAAGAAAAGTGTGTGTATACAAAAATATATCTATAAATATATATAGAGAGAGAAATTAAGTAGAGAAGGGGCAATGAGGAAGTCGGAGAGTAGCAGAAAGCACGGGATTGCGCCGCCATGTGCCGCTTGCAAGCTTCTCAGGCGAAGATGTGCAGAGGACTGTGTATTTGCACCTTATTTTCCGGCAGACGAACCCCACAAGTTTGCCAGTGTGCATAAGGTCTTTGGTGCTAGCAATGTCAACAAAATGCTCCAGGTTTGACTAAACTAAAACTCATGTCTGTTTGATGTGTGTGAAAATGTTAATGGAATTATCCAATTGAGATTAATATCCACAAGAGAAGATTTCAACTTGTGGGCTCCCTTTATGGAAATCAATAAGTTGGTGTGCTAGTTAAAGTTGAAAGTTTGGACTAATTATAAAGATGTAGAATAGCCTTAACTGACCTCTAGTAGAAAATGGAAGTATCTCACTCCAATGTTGCTGTCTTAGCTAGAAACATATGCCCATAATTAGTGTGCTCATAGACTACTGAGAGTTGAAGCCCAATTTTTAATTCTAACCATTAAAGAAAATAGCTTTTTATATGGTTTGCACTAGCATTTTTACCACAAAGATATGAAAAAAATAAACTCATCTCAAGTTAATCGAAACCCCATCTACAAATTCCAAAATTTGAAAAATACGAATTTTTGCAACACGCAGGAGTTGCCCGAACATCAACGAGGGGATGCAGTGAGCTCATTGGTGTATGAAGCCAATGCACGAGTGCGGGACCCGGTTTACGGCTGCGTGGGCGCCATATCATCACTTCAAAACCAAATCGACACTTTGCAAACCCAACTCGCGCTTGCACAAGCAGAGATCGTGCAAATGCGCATGCGCCAGTTCTCGTATAATTCGCCCGACAATGCCTCCCCCTCGTCTAGGGACGGGCTATCTTACAGGGCCGGGTCCCACTTCAACATGGACATGGACATGATGGTAGATCAAGCCAACTTGGAGGACTCCTTTTGGCATTAAAAGGAACCATTTTCTTATTACTAATATCGAGCATGTACCCTTTTTTTTATGTACTCGTGTCTCATTTTCACCACTTTTTTTTTTTTGCTTTTTTAAGCCTGGGCGGCTGCTTAGACAAGGCGCCCCGAGGCTGAAACGAGTCGTATCGATATAGGTGAGAATATCACCTTAGACAAAAATTGGGCTTAGGTGATGGACTACCACCCGATTAGCGTCTTTAACGAGTACACTATCTATGCAACGCAAATCTTAATTGACAATAGTTGATGACGATTGATGAGGAGGATCGACCGTGATTGAATTATGTTGTAAATGTCATAATATATAATTATAGCTATGGGTGTGGAGTTGACTTATCATTTTAAACAAAATGTTTGCTCTGTGCTTTTGTTGGGGGTTGACAATGACAACTTCTTCTAGCAGCATTTGCTCTGCCCCCTTTATGTTTTATGCAAAATGATGATGTTCAAAATCTTCAACATCTGGTCCACTTGGGTACCAATGTACCAATAACTTATAAACAATAGTTTTTTTTTTCTTAACCACAAAGTAAAGATATCATGGGATCCCATTCAAATGAATAAATTAGCTAAGTGTGAATCCTGAGTAATGAGTAGCATTGAGCATGAAGTGATGCCCACAAGGCATAATGATGTATAGAAGTGGACTCTTCAATATATAAATTTGTGTTTTGACATGATTCCACTTACTAAGAAAAAGAGCACTGATTAATCTTGCACATCACAGCAATATTTGCAGTTCAATCTTACTGAAGATTTTACCAATGTATACAAAATTTTCATGAGACTAAATAAAGAACAGTATCAGTATTTGCATTTACCCACATTCATATTACATAACAAACATAGAAGGGTACAGTTCAAATGGAAATAATTGCTCATTCTATTCAATGATTTAGGTCAAACCAAATTAATTAATTACTCAAAATCCAATTTTGATCCAATCACCCCAAAGACAGATCTTAAAGCACTTCATATTTCACATCACAAAATAGACTTTCTTCATTACAATATATCCAGTGCATAATCCTTGATAAGGGTAAAACTACATTCCTCTCCATAATAGTTTCTACACGAAATTAAGTCAAAAACAACCTTAAAAGGAGAAACATGAGAGATTCAATTGCAATTTGCAAGCCATGGGTCAAACCTAAGCCCGCTCGCCCCTGATCCTCCTGGCCAACTGGATATCCTTGGGCATAATCGTCACCCTCTTAGCATGAATGGCGCAGAGGTTGGTGTCCTCGAACAGACCCACCAGGTACGCCTCGGCCGCTTCCTGCAGGGCGGAGACGGCGGAGCTCTGGAAGCGGAGGTCTGTCTTGAAGTCCTGCGCGATTTCCCTGACAAGCCTCTGGAAGGGGAGCTTCCGGATGAGCAGCTCGGTGCTCTTCTGGTACTTGCGAATCTCCCTGAGAGCCACCGTGCCGGGGCGGAAGCGGTGGGGCTTCTTGACGCCGCCGGTGGCGGGGGCGGATTTCCTGGCGGCCTTGGTGGCCAGCTGCTTCCTCGGAGCCTTGCCGCCGGTGGATTTCCTCGCAGTCTGTTTGGTACGCGCCATTTGACCAGTGAGTTGGATCGATGTATTAGGGAATTTGAGATTAATGTGAGAATATGAGAAGAATGGTTTGATTGAAATGTGTGAGTGGATTTTATAGGGACTGTGAATTTAGGGTTTGAGGAGGGAAATTCAGGCGGGTTGGGGGGAATTTGATCTTTCTGAAAGAGGGGATGTTTGTTGGCCGTTGGATGTGAAGTAGAATGAAGGGTGGATATTAAATGTGATGGGGTGCAAAAAGAATCGGTTATCCGGATGAGGAATGAGTAGCCAATGGGAAAGCAGAAGCTTGCTGTGTTGTGATAGGAAATGTCAGCCGTCGATAGGCACTTAGCTTTGACGGTTCAGATTAGGCTTTTGAGTTGGGCCATTACAAGGAATCAAGGATAACTATTACTAGTATCTTGTACAAATTGATATTAATCCTTCTTGTACACATTACAAATTACAAAAAAAATATTAATAAGAATAATATAAATAATATTAATAATAACAATAATAACATAAACCTTTTATATAAAAATAATAACTATAATCAGATTTAGTTTAATAATATGTATGACATTTATAATTGAATTCCTACATTAACTAAGTAAGTTATTTAATAATTATTAAATATTAACTTAATTTTTAGATTTTATTAAAAAATATACGTTTGAAATTTTACATATATTAATGACAATGGATGTATGAATATAATGAATAATATAGCTTCTAAAATACTTTGAGCATTATATTATTAATAATAATAACAATACTACCTTATTAAATATATTATATATATATATATATATATATGAATTTAAGACGGACAATTTTATATACCGTACAAATTAAATTTTTAAGAGAACTGTCGTGTAAATTATGCTAATAATTAATTATATAATAAAATATATGTACAATATAGATTATTTCATCTAATAGTTGTTTAGATAGAATTTGAAGTCCCAATTTTGAAATGAATTTACAGTTTAAAGAAGATATATGTAGTATTATATTGTAACGATTATACTAAAAGATTTAATATACAAGTTTATAAAAAACCCTCTTCCCCCAAATCGCCGGCATCGTCTTCTCTATTTTCATCTTCCGTTCTCCTTCCTCGGTGGAATAGGGAGTCCGGCAAGTGGTCGCCCTCGGCTACTCATCTCTCTCCATGAAATTGCGCGCCTTCTGAGGTCTTG